>CM035110.1:74408053-74706487 GCA_020205505.1 Panax japonicus
TATTAATTTTTTCTACTTCTATTCAACTGGGTCTGACACGTCAGCAATTACTGACGTGACTAACTGAGTAAGCCATTAGTCAGCTAAGTTGTAATGAAAAAATAATATTTTATTTATTGATTAAACAATTTTAATATAACGGAGGGTAAAATGGTCACAACCCATACATTAATTAAAAATAAACAAATCAAAAGCTTTAGAAAAAATAACATCATCGATCAACAGTAAAGGTCATAGAAAACAAGACCCAAAGTCGGATCGAAAAAACCCATTTTCCCTCCTCCTCTGTATCCCCTTCTCCTTCAAACCCATCTTCACTCTTCATGAAAGCCTTCACCAATCCAACACCAGAGATGGCACCCAAGCTCTGTGCTACCATGTAAGCCAAGGCTCTAATCAGCGACACTTTCCTCGCCAAGAAAAGCCCAAACGTCACCGCCGGGTTAATGTGACCACCTGCAAAGAATCAAACAAGAAATCAAAAGTTTCATTATTTTCCAAGAAATCAAAAGGGTTTGATGGGTTTCTGCTAAAAGGAAATGGGTATTTATTAGATTTGTTTGGCTTTCCGGAGATACCGGCGGTGCAGTAAACGAGAACGAAGATCATGCCGCCGAAGGCCCAAGCGATGCCGAGGAGGCCAACGCCGCCGCCGGAGGGCTTCTCCCTCATCCTACCATCTCTTTCTCTCTCTAAAAATCCTTTACTTTCTCACTCTAGTTTTACCTGTTGGGGTTTCCTCTGTATCTCTCTCTCAGAAGAGTGAAGAGAGAAATATCTGGTGGTTCGGGGGAAGAATGGGGTTTTGGCTTTGGACAGAGAAAGGTGGGGGGCGGGAGGAGACCTCGGAAGGGGATGGAGGGAGAGGCGATTCTGATGATGAGAATCATTCCATGTTTAGCTAGGGTTTTTTCGTTTGATTCGAGGCTTTTGTTTTGATCGATCAATTGTAATGGAAGAGTATTGATATATTTAGTTTAATGTTTGTTTTATTTTAATTTGAAATGTTAAATTTTGGTTTTGATCATTTTATCCTTTCTTTAAAAAGAGTTGTTTATTTAATAATTTAAAAATAATTTTTGTTGCCAAATAAGCTTTTTAAGGTTACACATAATAAGTTACGTCAGTAATTTCTGAGGTAGCATATTTAATTTGGTACAATTGAAAAAAATTGATAGTTTAATTATCTAATTGAAAAAATTAAAAGGTGGATCAACGAAGTAAAATATGACATATAGTTTAGGATACTAATTCATATTTAAGCCAAAAATATATATATATAAAAAATAATATAAGACCCCAAATAATTAATAAATGAAATTTAATTTCTTTTAATTTTGAATAGTAAGGGTTGATTTGATTAATGTGGATAGTTATGGGTAAAATACGCAAATGTTTCAAAATAAGCAAGTGGTTATAAAATATTCATTGTTGTCGGGGAATATTCGTTTGGTCGTGGAATATTCGTACTGTCGGGGAATATTCGTACGACGGCGCAGCCATGTGTGGGCCCCATAACGGAAAGCGATTGGAGGAAGAAAACGACAAATATAAGCTGTTTATAAATAACGGCGTAGTTGTTACCGTTTACACTGTTGGAATACCCGGTGGTTAAAATACAGTAATACGCGTTGTTGCACAGTAGCACACGGTATTGCACATTATTTTGAATTATTGATCCTTACGTAAGAAGGCACTACTCAATAATTGCTACAGGAGTTACTGTTCATTACTTTATTGATTCAATAATTGCTGCGTTGATATTTATATTATTATTGTTTCAATAATTGTCATTGCACAGTATTTTCAATTATCAGATCAATAATTCATATTATTTGAATAATATTATCAGATAACATTATTGGCAACGTCTAGAAAGTTCTGTCAAGGAGAGGTTTGGTCATCTAATTGCGCGCCAGTAAGGAGAAATCCTTATTGGAAAGCCCCCTCTATCCTGGGAACGGCCTGGTTGTCGGTACTGTGATTCGGTAATATTATTTTTAATAATTAATTATTGATTATTATGATAAAGAAATATTTATTTTATGTGGATATAGATGGAGAAAATTTTTAATGTGACAATTGTTGAAAATTAATATTTTATCTTTTTCTGATAAAATAATTCATTTAAATATATTATTTTAATAATATATTAACGATGATATTTTTACAATGAATGTGGGATATATGAGTATATGAGAAGGTAGAGTATTTTTGTGGCATTAAATGTTTAACACATGTTTTGTGTGTCGGTGGACATAATTTTTGATCGAAAATTGATTATTGACTGTAAAATCGCTCGTTTGTGGATTTTGGATAATTTCTGTTTGGAATTTGGAAAAATTTTCTTCTGCAAAGTTGTAGAGAATAAAATTTCCCATGGAAAGTCGCGAGTTTCGAATTTTTCTGATAACCGAGCTATTTTCTATGAATTATTAAAGTTACGGAAAATAAAATGATTTTTTATTAATTATGGTGGGACCCACTTTTTGGTTGGTGAGTAATTCACATGGGCTGCTGAAATTTTTGGTTCAATTGTGGTGGCTGGTCATGGAAGGATGCGTAGGAGAAAAAGAAATAAGTAATAATAATATATTTTATTAATTTAGTCTCCTTTGGCGTTCTAGCATTTTCCTATAAATAGAGGGCTAAGTTAGAATTGAAAATCACACCAGAAACAAAGTTTTCTCTCTTTTTCTCTCTATATTATCGAGCGTATTCTTGTGAGTATACTTTGAGTGTTGCTATACGGTGCGAGTTTCTGTCAGCACTATACCGAAATTCAGTCAGAAGTACGGCTATTTTGAGGTAAGGGATGTTATTTTCTTCTTAAATGATATTATTTTCTTCAATATCATTATGCCGAAATATTGGTGAACGTTTTTATCAAATTTGGAACTTTTTGTGCCGGAGTTACTATTCACGTATACGGTACTATTCACGTATACGGCACTATTCACGAATACGGCACTATTCACAGAAATTTTTTTTTTTTTTTTCTTTTCGTCCAAAATATCTATTGTAGATACTAGCTTTGATTATATCCATGTTTTGATCATTCTTGAATTTTACACCACTATGATTATTTTTGAGGTATTTGTGGACATGGACAAAACAAAGTACGAATCCTTAATCCTTAATCCTTGTCATTTTGTTTCACTGGATTCGCTTCTTTAAAAATATTTTTATCATCTTCAGTCTTAAAGGATGTTATTATTGAATATCTTTGGCCTGTAGTGCAAAGATGAATGATTTCTGATGAATATCTTTGGCCCGTAGTGCAAAGATGAACAGGTGTTTAGATGAACATGACCAACAGATGAATATCCTTGGCCTGTAGTGCAAGGATGAATATATGATTAAAGATGTGTACTGATTGCTGTTACAGGGATAAAAATATTGTTGATGGACTGTTAAATTCATAGACATTAGTAGATTTCATCCTCTACGTAACTCTTCTATGAATTAATATTTTCCGCTGCGAATATTGATTTAAAACTTGTTGTCTATTGTATTCTATTAGATTTTTCCCTGTTGAAGACTAACGATAATTTGTTGTATATTATCTTAGTCATAATATTCTTTACTGAGCTAGTTGAGCTCACCCTTTTCCTTTTTGTTCCATTTTTCTTCTCAGGAGACGAGAATATAGCGGGTACGAGTCGGGGTATGAATTGATGGTCCTTGAGAGAGTTGTTTAGTAGTCCTCACCATTTTTGTAAAATAGTAAATCAATAATTGTATTGAGGACATAGTTGGGTATGTATATTGTCTAGATGACAATGTTTGTATTCAAACTCACAGTTTATGGGTTGTAAAAGTTGTGGTTGTTTCTGTACCATGTATTTGGCGACTCAAAATGGGTTGGATGGAATGGACCTATTTTGGGGGCGTCACAAATAATATCAATGATAATTATTGATCATAATCACGCGACACTAATAATGTATTTTTATATCATGTTTACCGTTAACACAATGAGTTGTTCATTTATTTGGGGTGAGAATTAATAAAATTATTATGATATATCTATCTAATAAAATACAAATGATTTTGAATTTTTCGCTCACTCATTAAATCATCTGGGCCATCCAAAGTTTGGGATAAATCCCACCGTTCATACATCTATCTAATAAAATACATCTATCTATCTAATAATCTAATAATAATTTAATAAAATACAAATGACTTTAAATTTCCCGCTCACTCAATAAATTATTTTGGTCGTTCAAAGTCTGAGATAAATCATATTGTCCATACAGTGCCGGAGGCACAGGACCCAGCTAGTTTAAGCATATTGTGTCACTCTATACGAGTGTTAGTAAAATTAAGAATCTTTTTATGAAATTACAAAAAAATTGATAAATGAGACTCTTCTCTTGTCATACAGAAGAAATAATAAAATTTATCAAATGTAAATTTTAAAAAATAACAACTAAAAATACGTCATCTGTGATGCCCTAAAATAGATTCACACAATCATTTTGAGTCACTAAATACATGATACAGAATCTAAATACAAACTTACATATTTATAATTATTAAACTGTCGTGCAAAATACAACAATACATAAGTTGTGAGTCTGAATATAAATATTGCACCGTACATAATACGACAATATTCAAACTCAAATTAAGTCTTTATTACAGTTATTATCACACTATTTCACAATGTGAAGACTTCTATAGTAACTATCTCGGACCATTACGGAACTATCCTACTAGTCTCAACTATACTTTCATTTTCTGAGAATAACAATAGAACAAAAGGAAAAAATGGTGAGCTCAACTAGCCCACTAAAGAATATTATGACTAAGATAATGAAGAATAAATTATCTTTAACCCTCAACAATGGTAAATCAGATAAAATATAATGGACAATAAATTTTATATCAACAACTACAGCGACAATAGCAATCCATTAGAAGAGTCAAGTAGAGCATGATGTCTACTATCTTCTATGATTTAAAAGTCCATTATCAATATTTTATTCCTGTAACACCAATCAATAATTGTTTCAAACCAACGAATTATCTATGTACTCCGGGCCAAATATATTCGTTTGTATCACCAATGGTCATGATCATACCAAACACATGTTCATCTATGTACTACGGGTCAAAGATGACTTTAACCACAATATAAGCATGATGATGATGACAATAATATAAAGAATGAATCAAGTGAAATCAATGATAAATATTAGAGATTTATAATTTAATTTATCCAGAGTTCAAGAAATGTTCAAAATGTCAACATGATTATCAATTGTGGAGTAAAATTTAAAAATGATATTTAAGATTCAAATTTTAAAGATAATTTGGACAAAGAAAATAAACTAAATTTCATCGTGAATAGTACTCATAAATAGTACCCCGGCTGAATAGTTTCCCAACATGAAAAGATTAAAATTTAATAAGAAAATTCAGACCAATACCGCAAACTATTAAGGATATTTTACTAATCTCAGGGATTTTTATCATTTAATTAGAAGGTTTTGGAAACAAGCAATAATTCCGTACCATAAATGGAAAAAAAATATATGAAAGAAAACGATATCACTTGACGAGCATAAAATGTGACGCCCCCAAAATAGGTATACATAACTCATCTTGAGTCGCCAAATACATGGTACAAAATTCAAATAAAACTTAATTATATAACAGTCATGTAAAATACGACAAAACATAATCCAAGAGTTTTAATAAGAATATTGTCATCTAGACAATATCCACACTCAATGGAGTCCTTATTACATTTATTATCACACTATTTAATAAAATAGTGAGGACTACTAATGCTATCATCTGGACCGTCACTTCGTTCCCCGACTAGTCCCGGCTACGTTCTCATTTCCTGAAGAGAACAGTGAAAGAAAGGGTGAACTCAACTAGTCTAGTAAGAAATATTATGACTAAGATAATACAGAATAAATTATCATTAGTTTTCAAAAATGTTAAACTGATAAAATACAATAGACATCAAGTTTAACTGCAGCGGAATAAGCAATCCATTAGAAGAGTTAAGTAGAGCGTGATATCTACTATCTTCTATGATTTAAAATATTTTCATCAATTTTTATTGATGAGACTCGGCTTAATAAATAAACCACATCATCGAGTCATCCCTGCACTACGGGCCAAGGATATTCATTAAATCATCAATGGTCATGACTATACCGAATAATCCCTAGTCATAATCATACCAAAAACTGTCCATCAATGCACTTCAGGCTAGGGCTGAGCAAAAAACGGGTATAACCGAATTACCGAACCGAACCGAAATAAATTGACCGAAATTTTTTGATAATTCGGTTATATCCGAAATTATTAACGATTTACGATTAGTTTATACGGATTTCAGTTTTGGGTTATTCGGTTAAAACGAATAACCGAATAAGCCTTAATAAATAATAACCGATAAGCCTTGCTACTTGAAATAATAACTTCATACCTCAAATTTTCATTTCTCACTTTACTCAGTCGTCACTATCTCTTCGACCCATCAACAAAACCCTAATTTCTCTCTCTATCAATTGATGGAGAGAAAGAGAGAGCTATTCTTCTCCTCCCTCTTCTAGGTATACACAGGGGATACTATACGGATTAAGTCTTAAGTATCTCAGATCTATTTCAGATTTCCAGTTCTATTTCTATTCTTATGATTCACGAACTTTGCCCCCTTCCTTCTCTTCCTCATGCCTTCTCTCTCCACTAATATGTGCTTGTTGTCCTCTTCCACTAATCTGTGTTTGACTGCTTGTTGTAATCTCTCCAATAATCTATTTCAGACCAGTCGATGATGAAGATAGAATGTAGAAGGCATATGAGTTGGGGTATTCCTAGCTTGACGTCAGCAGGTGTCATCGCCATGGCCTAGCTTGGCGTCAAGTATGTAGGAGCGACTGGGGTGACTGACAGCGTACTTGATATCATCGGCGGTGGCGGAGTCATCCAAGATCTCAGCCATTTCTCCCCTCTTTTTCTACCATTATGACTGAGTAGTGCCTTCTTACGTAAGAATCAATAATTCAAAAATATTGTGTAATACCGTGTGCTACTGTGCAACAACGCGTATTACTTTATTTTACCAACCGGGTATTCCAACAGTGTTAACGGTAACGATTACGTCATTATTTATAAAAACTTAATTTTATCGTTTTCTTCATCCGACAGTTATTCTGTTATGGGGCCTACAAATGGCTGCGCCTGTAAGACCCCGAAAATTTTTAAATAAAATGGAATTTCCTCTATTTATTATTTTCAAATAGTAAGGGTTGATTTGATTAATGTGGTTAATTATGGGTAAATGTGCGAATATTTATAAAATATTCATTGTGTCGGAGAATATTCGTTTGGTCGTGGAATATTCTTGCTGTCGGGGAATATTCGTACGACGGCGCAGTCTTTTGTGGGCCCCATAACGGAAAGCGATTGGATGAAGAAAACGACAAGTATAAATTGTTTATAAAAAAACGGCGTAGTTGTTACCGTTAACACTGTTGGAATACCCGGTGGGTAAAGTAAAGTAATACGCGTTGTTGAACAGTAGCACACGGTATTGCACCAATTATTGATTCTTACGTAAGAAGGCACTACTCAATAATTGTTACAGTAATTACTGTTCAGTATTTTATGTTATTGATTCAATAATTGCTGCATTGATATTTTATATTACTGTTGTTTCAATAATTGTCACTACACAGTATTTTTCATTATCGAAGCAATAATTCATATTATCTGAATAATATTATTAGATAACATTATTGGCAATGTCTAGAAAGTTCTGTCTAAGGAGAGGTTTGGTCACCTAATTGCGCGCCAGTAAGAAGAAATTCTTATTGGAAATCCCCCTCTTTCCTGAGAACGGCCTGGTTGCCAGTACTGTGATTCTGTAATATTATTTATGAATAATTAATTATTGATTTATATGATGAGGAAAATATTGATTTTATGTGGATATAGATGAAGAAAATTTTTAATGTGACAATTGTTGAAAATTAATATTTTATCTTTTTATGATAAAATAATTCATTTAAATATATTATTTTAATAATATATTAACGGTGATATTTTTACGATGAATGTGGGATATATGAGTATATGAGGAGAAAAAATATTTTTGTTGTAATTAATATTAAAAACAGATTTTGTTTGTCGGTAGACCTGTTTCTTGACTGAAAATTTGATTATAGTCTGTAAAATCGTCCGTTTGTGGATTTTGGTCAATTTCTGTTTGGAATTTGGAAAAACTTCCTTCTGCAAAGTTGTAGAGAATTGAATTTCCTATAACAACTCGCGAGATTCGAATTTTCTGACAAAAAGGGCTATTTATTATGAATTATTGAAGTTCTGAAGCTCCGAAATAATTGATTTTTGGAAGTTTAAAATATTTTTAATAATAAAAACGTTTTTTATTTATTTTTCTAGAAGGGAGCATGTGTTCAATGATTGATTTCAGATTTTAAGGATGTACAGGTGTTGAGATGAACATGAACAATTGATGAATATCTTTGGCCTGTAGTGCAAAGATGAACGGGTGTTTAGATGAACATGACCGACTGATGAATATCTTTGGCCTGTAGTGCAAAGATGAATATTTGATTTGATTTGAGATATATATTGATTGATGTTACAGGGATAAAATATTAATGATGGACTTTTAAATTCATAGATGTTAGTAGATTTTATTCTCTACTTAACTCTTCTAATGAATTGTTGTTTCCGCTGCAGTTGTTGATCTAAAACTTGTTGTCTATTGTATTCTATCAGATTTTTCTCTGTTGAAGACTAACGATAATTTGTTGTATATTATCTTAGTCATAATATTCTTTACTGGGCTAGTTGAGCTCACCCTTTTCCTTGTTGTTCCATTTTTTTTCTCAGGAGGCGAGAATGTAGCGAGTACTAGTCGGGGTATGGAATGAAGGTTCTAGAGAGAGTTGTTTAGTAGTCCTCACCATTTTTTTTTGTAAAATTATGTATCAATAATTATGATGGGGATTTATTTGCATGTGGATATTGTCTAGATGACAATGTTTGTATTCAAACTCACAGCTTATGGGTTGTAAAAGTTGTAGTTGTTTCTGTACCATGTATTTGACAACTCAGAATGGGTTGGGTGGAATGGACCTATTTTGGGGTTGTCACATTTGGTATCAGAGCTTAGGGATATGATCTCTGGCGGAGATCGGGGAATAGAACTAGGAGGGGAGAGACGAGTAAATCCTTCTCTAGTGTGTCCTACCTAAGCTTATTTGTTGGTCGGTCATAATATAGGGGTATTATGTGATTTGTTAATTTGTTTAATTAACCCTTGTTTTATGACAGTATTTGAGAATGTCGACTGAGAATGTTAACAGTGGAGTAAATGAGACCGTGGAGATGCCTGTACTTACCAACGAGGAGAACATCCAACAGGCTGGCAATGTTCCTCCTGCGAACAACGCCACTGAGCAGACGATAAACTACGGGATGTTTAGGAGCTTTTTGCAGTTCATACAAAACCAGACGAGGGAGACTCGTGTTCAAAATACATGTGGTAATGATAACAATGCGCGGCTTGTCACAGCCAAGCAGTTCAAAGAGTTGGGACCACCAGAATTTAAGGGAAAGCCCGATCCGATCATGGCGGAAACATGGGTCAAGCAAATTACCAAGATATTTGATGTCTTGAGATGCACGGAGGAACAGAAGGTTCCATTCGCTACCTTTATGTTCCGTGGCGAGGCAGACTACTGGTGGGAGTCTGTGAAGCGTACCCATCCAGCCGCACTCAGCATGTCATGGGAGACATTTCAGAAACTTTTCAACGAAAAATACTTTCCTGAAAGTATTCGCCATATGAAGGAAGTGAAGTTTATTAGACTAGAGCAGAATAACATGACGGTGTCCCAGTATGAGGCGAAGTTCGCGGAGTTATCCAGGTTTGCACCTCATTTGGTGGAGAATGAGGAACGTATGACGCGGATGTTTCTGAGAGGTTTGAAACCCGGTATACGCCAGTATCTCATTTCTCATAAATTTTCTATCTATTCAGATGTTGTCAACAGGGCTCAGTTGTTAGAGCGAGATAACGAGTACGTTCAACCGAGGGACCATAACCAGGATCATATTGGTGACAACAGTCATCAGAATAACGATAACCAGCGGAGAAAGAAGAATATAGACAAAGGCAGTAACCACTCTGGTGGTAATCGTGGCCATGAAAATAGAAGAAGCGAGGCGGGAGGAGATTTTAAAAAGAGGAGATTTAACAACGACCATGTGAAGACGATAGTGCCAGCAGCAACTGGTTCCAAGGGAGGATAAAGACCACCGGTCGTATGTTACAAATGCGGGAAAGAGGGACATATCAGCCCAAACTGCCCACAACAGTTTAAGGTATGCTATAATTGTGGAAAGGAAGGACATATCGCTCGAGAGTGTACGATAGCGAAACCAATTCCAGCGGGGATGGTGATTCAAAAGGCTGTCCCAGAAAAGTAAAAGTCAACAGTTCCTGGAAGAGCATTTGTCGTGACCGGTCAAAATACGAGGAACCCGAACGAAGTTAGCACGAGTTAGTTAATTATAATTCTTGCGAAGTTTATACCTTACTAGGTACCGGTTCTACCCATTCTTTTATCTCTCTTGCTTGCGTTCAACGTTTGAACTTGACTACTGAGAAATTAGACTTTGACCTATCTATGGAGACTCCGTTAGGAGAAACTTTCATTGCATCCGTTGTTTAGAAATCTTGCTTGATTCAAGTTGGCACTATCACATTTCCTGTTAACCTTATTTCTATAGAGATATTTGTTTTTGATGTGATTTTAAGGTTAACTACTCATCATGCCAAAATTAATTGCTTTTGTAAGGTTGTTAGTTTTCATATTCCTAAGCAACCTGATATTTGAACTCAAGCAATCAAACCATTGAAGTCAAACATTTTTATATCAAGCCATGAAGTCATTCGTTTATTGAAAAATGGATGTTATGTTTTCTTAGCCCATGTCATGGACTTGAACAAAAGTACATCAGATTTGAATGATATTTCTGTTGTTAGTAAATTTTTGACGTATTTTCTGAAGAATTTCATGGCCTACTCCCAGAGCGTGATATTGAATTTGTATCGACTTTGAACCCGGTACAAAACCCATTTCTAAAATCTCATATCGAATGGCTCCTATTGAACTTCAGGAGTTAAAAACCCAACTGTAGAAGTTGATACCCGAGCCTTTATCTGGTGACTTCCTTTGTGGAATACACAGAAGCCAGACTCTCTGTAGGGGACACCATATTCGTGCGATAGTAAACTGATAGGTGTCATTGTAACATGCTATCCAAGGTTGGGATATGAGTCACAGTTGAGAACCACCTAAGTCGATAATCGAAATACGTAGCTTTCTAGTCTTAGTTGGTTATTATCGGAGATTCGTTTAAGGATATTCTCGAATCGCTATTCCATTAACGTAGCTGACTCGTAGAGATACAAAATTCGAATGAAGCAAAGAATGTGGGAAGAGCTTCGAAGAACTCAAGAGGAGACTCATTTCAGCACATGTTCTGACCATGCCATCCTGGAAAAGTGAACGTGGTAGCTGACGTGTTGAGTAGAAGATCGTATACAAGTACGAGTACGATATTGTCAAAGACTCATTTCGTATAATTTAGAGATGGAGATGAAAACTCTAGGTATCCACGTGATGATATACGAGTATAATCGATAAAGTTAAAGTTGTTCAAGCTACACACCGGAGCTGGTGAATATGAAGAAGCAGGTACAAGAAGTTCTTATTCCAAAAGCGAGAATTGGCGATGTGAGCAAAGCTCAAACCTTCGATTTATTAGTCCATTTGAAATTCTCGATCGAATAGGAACTGTGGCCTATAGACTCGTTTTACCGCTAAGTATGACGCGTTTTCATAACGTTTTTTTTTACGTATCGATGTTACGTAAATATGTGGACGACCCGAACGACGTCATCAAGTTAGAACCGGACAAAATAGCTGAAGACTTAACGTACGAGGAGGTACCTGTCAAGATCTTGGATAGGAAAGAATATATCCTACGCACGAAAGTCAGACCACAAGTTAAAGTTTTGTGGAGAAATCATGCTATAGAGGAAATGACATTGGAGTTGGAAACGGAAATGAAAGCGAGGTATCTTAACCTTTTCGAAACACCAGTTATGTACGTCAATTTCGAGGACGAAATTTTCATAAGGAGGGGAGGTTGTAAGACCCCGAAAATTTTTAAATAAAATGGAATTTCCTCTATTTATTATTTTCAAATAGTAAGGGTTGATTTGATTAATGTGGTTAGTTATTGGTAAATGCGCGAATATTTATAAAATATTCATTGTTGACGGAGAATATTCGTTTGGTCGTGGAATATTCTTGCTGTCAGGGAATATTCGTACGACGGCGCAGTCTTTTGTGGGCCCCATAACGGAAAGCGATTGGATGAAGAAAACGACAAGTATAAGTTGTTTATAAAAAAACGGCGTAGTTGTTACCGTTAACACTGTTGGAATACCCGGTGGGTAAAGTAAAGTAATACGCGTTGTTGAACAGTAGCATACGGTATTGCACCAATTATTGATTCTTACGTAAGAAGGCACTACTCAATAATTGTTACAGTAATTACTGTTCAGTATTTTATGTTATTGATTCAATAATTGCTGCATTGATATTTTATATTACTGTTGTTTCAATAATTGTCACTACACAGTATTTTTCATTATCGAAGCAATAATTCATATTATCTGAATAATATTATTAGATAACATTATTGGCAATGTCTAGAAAGTTCTGTCTAAGGAGAGGTTTGGTCACCTAATTGCGCGCCAGTAAGAAGAAATTCTTATTGGAAAGCCCCATCTTTCCTGGGAACGGCCTGGTTGCCAGTACTGTGATTCTGTAATATTATTTATGAATAATTAATTATTGATTTATATGATGAGGAAAATATTGATTTTATGTGGATATAGATGGAGAAAATTTTTAATGTGACAATTGTTGAAAATTAATATTTTATCTTTTTATGATAAAATAATTCATTTAAATATATTATTTTAATAATATATTAACGGTGATATTTTTACGATGAATGTGGGATATATGAGTATATGAGGAGAAAGAATATTTTTGTTGTAATGAATATTAAAAACAGATTTTGTGTGTCGGTAGACCTGTTTCTTGACTGAAAATTTAATTATAGTCTGTAAAATCGTCCGTTTATGGATTTCGGTCAATTTCTGTTTAGAATTTGGAAAAACTTCCTTCTGCAAAGTTGTAGAGAATTGAATTTCCTATAAAAACACGCGAGATTCGAATTTTCTGACAAAAAGGGCTATTTATTATGAATTATTGAAGTTCCGAAGCTCCGAAATAATTGATTTTTGGAAGTTTAAAATATTTTTAATAATAAAAACGTTTTTTATTTATTTTTCTAGAAGGGAGCATGTGTTCAATGACTGATTTCAGATTTTAAGGTTGGCGTAGAAGATTATATATATATATTAATATTATATTAAATTTTCTGCTTTGGTGTTCTAAGCAATTTCCTATAAATAGGGTGCTTAGGTTAGAATTGAAAATCACACCAGAAACTGAAGTTTTCTCTCTCTATATTATCGAGCGTATTCTTGAGAGTATTTTGAGTATACTTTGAGTATTGCTATACGGTGCAAGTTCAAGTCATAGCCTATATCCGGTGTTTTATCTAGAAGTGCTGTCTTTCGAGGTAAAGGATGTTATTTTCTTCTCAAATGATATTATTTCTTCAATATCATTATGCTGAAATATTGGTTGGAAGTTTTTATCAAATTTGGAACTTTTTCATGTCGGGGTTACTATTCATGAGTTACTATTCACGAGTTACTATTCATGAGTTACTATTCACGAGTTACTATTCATGAGTTACTATTCACGAGTTACTATTCACGAAACGTGATGATGTTTTTGTGAAATTTCTATCTTTTAGTGTCGGAGTTATTATTCATGTATACGACACTATTCACGTATACGGCACTATTCACGTATACGACACTATTCACCGAAAAATGAAATTTCTTCTTTTTGTCCAAAATATCTATTCTGGATACTAGCTTTGATTGTATCCATGTTTTGATCATTCTTGAATTTTACTTCAGTATGATTATTTATGAAGTATTTTTGAACTCAGATTGTTTAAAGTACGAATCCTTAATACTTGTTGTTTTGTTTCACTGGATTCGTTTCCTTTAAAATATTTTTCATCATCCTCAGTCCTAAATGATGTTGATACTGAATATCTTTGGCCTGTAGTGCAAAGATGGTTGATTTTATTATGAATATCTTTGGCTCGTAGTGCAAAGATGTACAGGTGTTGAGATGAACATGAACAATTGATGAATATCTTTGGCCTGTAGTGCAAAGATGAACGGGTGTTTAGATGAACATGACCGACTGATGAATATCTTTGGCCTGTAGTGCAAAGATGAATATTTGATTTGATTTGAGATATATATTGATTGATGTTACAGGGATAAAATATTAATGATGGGCTTTTAAATTCATAGATGTTAGTAGATTTTATTCTCTACTTAACTCTTCTAATGAATTGTTGTTTCCGCTGCAGTTGTTGATCTAAAACTTGTTATCTATTGTATTCTATCAGATTTTTGCCTGTTGAAGACTAACGATAATTTGTTGTATATTATCTTAGTCATAATATTCTTTACTGGGCTAGTTAAGCTCACCCTTTTCCTTGTTGTTCCATTTTTTTTCTCAGGAGGCGAGAATGTAGCGAGTACTAGTCGGGGTATGGAATGAAGGTTCTAGAGAGAGTTGTTTAGTAGTCCTCACCATTTTTTTTTGTAAAATTATGTATCAATAATTATGATGGGGTTTTATTTGCATGTGGATATTGTCTAGATGACAATGTTTGTATTCAAACTCACAGCTTATGGGTTGTAAAAGTTGTAGTTGTTTCTGTACCATGTATTTGACAACTCAGAATGGGTTGGGTGGAATGGACCTATTTTGGGGTTGTCACAGCGCCTGTCGTACGAATATTCCCGGACAACAATGAATATTTTATAACCACTTGTGTATTTTGAAAAAAAATTTATATATCACCCTTAACTTAACTTTTATCAATTTAACCATTTACTGAATAGTAATTATAAAAAATATTGAATACTTTTATTTCATAAAATTCGGGGTCTTACAATTAAACTGATGAATCTCTTTGGCCAGTAGTGCAAAGATGAACATGTGTTGAGATGAACATGGCCAACTGGTGATACAAATGAATATCTTTGGCCGTAGTGCAAAGATGAAATTATTAGTATGATTATGAATAGGAAATGTGATTTGGTGTAACCATGATCTTTGATGTTTCAGGTAAAGATAGGTAATGAAAATTATCTTCATCCTGGATAAGAAGAGGAATTTAGAACTATAATTATGATTATTAGTTATTCATATGATTGTGGACCAAAATTATTGATTGATGTTACAGGGATAAAACATTGTTGGTGGATTTTTAACATGGAGAAGATAATAGACTTTATAGTCTATTTGACTCTTCTAATGTATTGCTTGTTCCGCTGCAACTATGGTTGAAATTTTTATCATCTACCATATGTTTTAAATCTCTGATTTATTATTGATGAAGGTTATTGATAATTTAATTATCTTTAGTCATGATATTCTTTACTGAGCTAGTTTTGCTCACTCTTTTGCTTTATAATTCCTTTCAGGTAATAAGAGTGTAGTTGGGTCGAGCGGGGGTAACATGGGAATAGAACGGTGGTCTCTAGCTGTGGAGTTCTCCCTAAACAGTATAGACAAGTGTGTTGTATACATCTTTTAGTAGTTATATTTGGTGAATCATATAGGAAGATGCGAACCCAACGTTGGAAGGGTATTTTGCCACTTTCATACCAGATGTCTAATGACATACAACCTCGTATCATCATAAGACAGGGTTGTGCTCATCCACTTGCTGAGTATATTTACGAGCACTACCTATATAATCTTGGTGTTTGTTTGAAGTATAATTCTCAATTTGAGACAGTGGAGATAATGATAAATAAAGAGAAGACTCACCATTGGGAAGAATATGATAGTAATCTTCTCGTTTTTCTTTGGGGTATATTATAATATGTACGAAGGTTTCCTTGAGCACTTCCCAAAGATTTTAGTTTCTAAAACAGTTTTTGACTATACCTTTATGTAAAGTGTCACTGTGAGATATTGTCCACGGTTGGGACATGTGTCACATTTGGTATATATTTGTATCCAAACTCACAGTATATGTGTTGTTGTATTTTGCACGACAATTGTTGTAATAAAGTTGTAGTTATTTTCTGTGCCATGTATTTGGCGACTCAGAATGAGTTGGATTGAATGAACCTATTTTGGGGTCGTTACATTAATCATTCATCTTTGCACTACAGGCCAAAGATATTCATCAAGTATCACCATTAAGGACTGAGGATGATGAAAAACATTTTTAAGAACGAATCCAGTGAGATAGAAGGACAAATATTAGGGATTCGTACAACAGTTTGTCCAAGATCAATAATACTTCCTAACAACTAATTTTGAAGTAGAACTAAAAAATAACGATCAAAACATGGATACAATCAAAGATAGTAGCCAAAATAGATATTTTGGACAAAAAGAAGAAATTTCATTTTTCGATGAATAGTGCCGTATTCGTGAATAGTGCCGTATACGTGAATAGTAACTCCGACACCAAAAGATAGAAATTTTACAAAAACATCATCACGCTTCGTGAATAGTACTCGTGAATAGAAACTCATGAATAGTAACTCATGAATAGTAACTCGTGAATAGTAACTCATAAATAGTAACTCCGACATGAAAAAGTTCCAAATTGATAAAAAGTTCAAAACAATATATCGGCATAATGATATTGAAGAAGATAATATCATTTAAGAAGAAACAACATCCCTTACCTCAAAATAACCGTACTTCTGACTGAATTTCGGTATAGTGCTGACAAAAACTCGCACCGTACAGCAACACTCAAAGTATACACACAAGAATATGCTCGATAATATAGAAAGAGAAAGAGAGAAAACTTGTTTCTGGTGTAATTTTCAATTCTTACTTAGCCCTCTATTTATAGGAAAATGCTAGAACGCCAAAGGAGACTAAATTAATAAAATATTAATATTTACCAAATATTCAAGCCCACCACCAAGAAATCTGATTTTAGCATTTCCCACATGTCTACCTTCTAGAAAAAAATAAAAAAACGTTTTTGAAATAAAAAAATAATTAAACTTTCAAAAATCAATTATTTTGGAACTCCAGAACTTTAATAATTCACAATAAATAGCCCATTTGTCAGAAAATTCGAATCTTGCGACTTTTTTATAGGAATTTCAATTGTCTACAACTTTACAGAAGAAATTTTTTCCAAATTCCAAACAGAAATTATCCGAAATCCACAAAGGGGTGATTTTTAATTCTTCTAGTCCGACAAAATATTGATAAAACTCCTCAGCATTAATTTTTTCAATTATATCCACATAAAATAATATATTCATCAATTATATCCATGTCAAATAAATATTTCCTTATCATATGAATCAATAATTAATTATTCTTAAATAATATTACAGAATCACAATTATGACAACTAGGTCGTTCCTAGGAAAGAGAGGGCTTTCCAATAAGGATTTCTCCTTACTGGCGCGCAATTAGGTGACCAAACCTCTCTTTAGACAGAATTTTCTAGACATTGCCAATAATTTTATCTGATAATATTATTCAAATAATATGAATTATTGATCTGATAATGGAAAAATAATGTGCAGTGACAATTATTGAAACAATAATAATATAAATATCAACGCAACAATTATTGAATCAATAAAATAAAATAATAAACAGTAATTACTGTAACAATTATTGAGTAGTTCCTTCTTACGTACGAATCAATAATTCAACAATACTGTGCAATACCGTGTGCTACTGTACAACCACGCGTATTACTGTATTTTAACCACCAACTATCCAACAATGTTAACGGTAAAAATTATGTCGTTATTTATAAAAATCCAAATTTATCGTTTTCTTCATCTGACCGTTATTCTGTTATGGGGCCCACAATTGACTGCGCCGTCGTACGAATATTCCCGACAAAAAGAATATTCCACGACCAAACGAATATTTCCCGACAACAAAAATTATTTTATAACCACTTGTTTATTTTGTAAAAATTTTTACATTTCACCCATAACCAAAGTATTATATCAAATTAACACCTTATTATTTTAGAATAATGAATAGAGGAAAATTTAATTTATTTATAATAAGTTGGGGTCTTACAAATGAACTTAGCTCTCTATTTATATGAAAACATAGTTTTGATAATTGCACGTTAAGTGTTAGGCTTATTACAGTTTAGTAAATTACATTTTATTACCTCATCAATTGCACCCTGGTCCATTAATCATCTTCCACCAGGTGATATCATTTTTGTGTTTCTTTAAGGATGATGTCATGTTTACATCATCTCTTCTCTTATTGGTTGATTCAAATTCACATGGCTTGGTCGACTTATTACACTTTGGTACATTTAAAGTTTTTCAAGTTAGCATTATTCCCCTTTAACTTTTGTAATTCACTTATCTTCAATCAACACATTTTTAATCTTTTAACAATTATTCATCATTAATATTATAACTCACAATATTGACAACCAGATCATTCTCATGAAAGAAGGGGCTTTCCGATAAGAATTTCTCATTACTTTTCTTACTTGAGCGTAATTAAATAATCTAACCCTTTTTCTCGACAAAATTTTTTAGACATTGCCAATATTGCTAATAATAATATGAGAAACTGTGTCGTGTCAATTATTGATTTAATAATATAAAGTATTGCGCAGATGATACTGTGACAATAATTGAATCAATAATATAAGATATTATGCAACATGCAACTACTGTGACAATTATTGAATGAAACTCAGTGACTTCTTACGTAAGTATCAATAATAAGAGATATTGTGCAATGTCGTGTGCTACTGTACAACAACACATATTACTGTACTTTTATCACCGGTTATTTTAATAGTTTAACGATAAAAGTTTTGTCGTTATTTTTATAAAAATGTTATTTCTGTCACTTTCTATATCCGACAGTTATTCCGTTGTGGAGTCCACAAATGATTACGCTGTCGTACGAATATTTTCTGACCAACGAATATTCCCTGACAAAACGAATATTTTATGACAACTTGCTTATTTTGTAAAATTGGCAAATATCACCCATAACTATAATATTTATTAAACTATCACATTACTATTTAGAATAATATTTAGAGAAATTTAAATCTTTATTCATAAAAAGTTGGGGTCTTATATCCTTCTTTTTAATTTATGAGAAATGATTTATAGAAAAATATACTAGTTGAATTGCAACCGAGATATGAATTTATGCGATAAGATAAAATAAATTAAAATGAGATTATTTTTAATTCTTATTTATCACATGTATGCACACACATCACAATTATAATTTAACTTAAAATTTTCGCAATATATAACATGTCTCTCAATGTATAATAACATTTTTAGAGTTAATTTTAAATATTTTTAACTCAACATTGATGAGATTCACTAAATATTATAACTAATAAATCTTAGAGTTGGTATTACGTTTTAGCTTTTTTATAATATTTATCATCCTATCGACCAAAATTTGATAAATTTATCTTAATTTTGAGTTTAAAAATAATTAAAATTGATTTTAAAATTAAATAATAATATTATATTTTTGAAAATAAGGAATACATAAAAATCATTACAAAATTATTTTTTAAAGTTTCATTAAATCTTTTTTTCTTCCGAAAAGGGGTCATTATACTTGAACATCCCTGTACTAATAAAAAATTACAAAAATCAAAAAGACTGCTTGCCCTCGCTTGCAATTGTAGTGGATTCATGGCATTTGGTTTGCGTCAAATTAATGTAATGACTCTATATTGCTATAGGTTTTTTTTTATTATTTAGTTGACCTATTACATGTATTAATATATTACGAGCGTAATTTTATTAATTTTTAAGTTTTTTATTACATTCATTACGTTCATAATATAACAAGTCATAAAAGATAAAAATAATAATGATTATAATTAATTTGATATTTTGACTTATAATTTAATTTATTTATTATATATAATCGTCTCCCTCAATTCTTAATTATTTGACATTTTGGTTATTTTGGAATTTTGCACAAATATTAAATAAATTGATTACTCCTGTAATAACTCTACTAAAACTAGTTGATAGCCCGTGCAATGCACGAGCTAGTTTAAAAAATAAATTATATAATTTATTAACACGATCGTCCTCGAAATTGAAGATATATTATCTATTATAATAATTTAAAATAACTTTTGAGATCATTCATCATATTTATTGAATTTCTTTTTAATTCAATAAATTATATTATAAATATAAACTTACAAATATATAAATAATTGTGAATTTCTTATTTACACACCCGGAGATGAATACACACATGGAGATTTTTATAACAAATTTATAATTCATACACTACCAATTCATAACAAAATTCTCTTAAATTGAACACCAAACCCTGCTCATTTAACAAAATAACTTTACAGCTTGCTCTATGTTACTATTCTTCAAGTACCCACTAATGATGGCTGTCCATGTCACCACATTATGAACTCTATGATTTGTACAAAATAATTTGAAGGCATCATTCATCTCACTGCACTTAGTGTAGTTTACCGTAAGTGTTGTCCTAATATTTGGATCAGATTCAAACCCACTCTTCATAACCCGGGAGTGGAGTTGTCTTGCAAAATCAACTTCTTTAAGGTTTGCACATAACCTTATATTCCATTCAATGTTAAGCCTATTGTACCTTATTTCTCATGTCATAGACATAGGCCTCAACAGCATTCTTCTTGTCATTAGTTTCTTTCATAACTCTATCTTGCAATGCCATTTCAAATTCATTCTCCACTGCTTTCTGCACATCTGCAGGTGCCATTCCCCCATATACCAACTCTGCAACAGGTATGTTAGTCTTTTTCACCTTCTTTGGAACCTCAACTTTCATTCCAAATTACTAATCCATTAGATGCAAGGGTGATGCAGATTGTAGCATCTTAAGAATGACAAATTAGAAATAATAATGCATGATGTAAATGCATATGATTGAACACCAAAAGCACCATATTAAATGGCATATGCTTAAACAATAAAAGTCAAAGATGCAAAATGAGCAAACAATTCAACCACGATTTGTACTCGACTAAAAGTTCGATTTGAACTCAACTCGAAATATAAATGATTCAAATATGAGCAAATTTTAAAGTTCGATAAATTACTCGAATATCCTTAAATTGTAATTTTCTATTGATAATAATATTTGTTCGAAAAGTTCAAACTGTTCGAGCTCGATTCGAGATCGTGTTTTAGTTAAATAAGCCTCAATCAAGTCTTATTTTATAATTCTATAAATTTTGTGAACCAAATCTGAGCAACTCAATACTCGGCTTGACTCGATTTATTTACACCCATACTAAAAGCACATCCATATTTCGTGTAGATTGGATCAAAGTGAAATTCAATTGACAATAAAAGTTTGTGCCCTCCCCGTGAAACATTGACAGCATACAGAAACAGTTTAGTAGACATGAAGCCTACATCTCTACACCCCTCCAATTAAGGGTAAAACTGGCACTTTCCTCGAAGGACTCTAATGAGACAATTGTCAACCTATAATGAGAAGGAAGATTTAAAAATCCAAAGGCATGAAAAAAAACATTTGAATCATTTCTTTCAACTGGCGGATGACTGAAAAAGGGTGTTTAAAGTTTGAACAATATGAAGGTATAAAATCCAAAAAAATATCCATTCAAGCACTAAGCTAGTACAAAGCAGATATGCATAACATAATCATTTGCAGGATTATTGAGATGTTTTACTCCTATAATGACTAAGTTTTAGTGTTAAAAGTAACCTTTCAAACAATTTTCTTTATAAGGTTACTCATGAAGTCAAGTACTAACTCATTATTCTGCTAGCATTTCTAGGAGCTCCATCATCTCCTCTATTCCCCATCTTATCCTTTTTCTCTATATGCATGTCCCATTTTTTGTGCTATTCAAATTTCTGGCAGCATTCTTTGTCAGTTTTATGCCCTCATGACCTTTTATTTAGAGGGTGAGTTTAACAAACTAATCCTAATCAGGGTGCATGACAAATCACCCACCATCTAAGATGATTATCAACTAAACATCTAGAATATGAGCATATATATCATTAGCTATAGTGCTTTAATAATGTAGGATATGTCTATCATCAGCTATAACCATATAGTTCCATC
The DNA here is from genome assembly GCA_020205505.1 of Panax japonicus. Taxonomy (NCBI): domain Eukaryota; kingdom Viridiplantae; phylum Streptophyta; class Magnoliopsida; order Apiales; family Araliaceae; genus Panax; species Panax japonicus. The sequence continues at coordinate 74,430,430 of CM035110.1, forward strand.
ACATCACCATAAAGTGAACCAACCACAACAATGTGGTGAAGTAATCACAGGATTTCATGAATCATGACAGTGAAAATATGGAAGAATATCATAAATGAACTAATAGTTATTTCACTAATAAAAGTGTTGTTTTATCTTCTTCTTTTTTCCCTTTAAGATTACACTTGACTAAAGTTGTCATCTTTTATCAAAACTACCCAAAAAGATATGCTCTAAATATATAAAAACAACTCTTTTTTGACATTTCCATATTTTCAAGACCACCATAAAAATATTGAGAATTAAAAAATAAGTCAAACATTGATATGTCATCATTTACTTCCGCGATACACATCAATTATTCCTATTTTTCCATTAAAATTTTTCAGCCTGCCTGGCTAAAATGAAAACATTTTAGCAGGTATTTTAGAAACCTAACTGTGTATAAATAATCTTTTTAAAAAAATATATATGAAAGACTAAACCTTGCTGAGAAGATGCAGCAAGAGAATACCAAAAAATCTGAATCTTCAGGTTCCTATATGTCACACAGTATGGGATCTCAAACACTACATATAACGCCAATTTAAGTACAAAAAACATAAATAAATGAATATATAAAGAAAGAAAGAAAGAAAGAGACAGAAAAAGATAAACTATATCAATAGTATAGCTTAACTAAACAAATAACTATCGATCAAGATAACCTCTAGAAATTCATAATAATAGCATAATTTAATGAAAAAAATACAAAATCAAAACATTAATGCTTGATTTCATCAATTCAGGTTCCTAATAATATTAACGTGTGTATATATAGATGGGTATGGGCATGAAAGATTTTACTTGAGGATGGGGCGGAGGAACCGCGGACTCCTCATCTGTAGTGAGCGAAGGATCCAGGTGTATCAACATATCTCAGCATCAGTGTCAACAAAGACAATTGATCGTCGAAGTAACACAAAAATTCATCGGTCAAAAGATGAGATTATAAAGAGAAAAACCATTATGTGATGAACAAAATTGGGGGCAATATTGGATTAAATCAGGAACACAACAACATATAAACTCTAATTCAATATAATTATAAACTCTTTAATCCAATCAACTTAATTTAACCAAGTTAATTGACTGAGTTAATACATGTGATTTTGAGCTAACATAAAACAAAATATTACCATATCAAAATAGTAGCATCATCATTGATTAGACTTAACTCCACAGTCCAAAAAAAGAAACAAATAGAAATGTCATGATTTCAAACATTGATAATAGATAAATTATGACTGCAGTACGCAGTACCTTGAAATTAACTCTGAGATCTGAGCCCCTAGCCTTGCAGGCTATAATATAAGAAAGTTCAAAATAAAATTAAAAGATGAAGACAATGAGATCATACGGTCTAAAGCTATAGACTTATACAAACAAAATAAAAAATTAATAATTGAGATCAAAACATATATTTAAGTTTTTTTTCCTTCATTCTACTACCAACAAATAAACATATTGCAACAATTAATTCCAAAAATATGAAACAAAAGAAGAATTCATATAAAAAAGCTCACCTAGTAATTAGTAAAAGATGGAGACAATGAGAATATACAGTCTAAAGCTATAGACTATACAAACGAAATGAAAAATTAATAATTGAGATCAAAGCATATATTTAATTTTTTTTCCCCTTCATTTTACTTCCAACAAATAAACATATTGCAACAATTAATTTCAAAAATATGAAGCAAAAGAAGAATTCATATAAAAAAGCTCACCTAGTAATTAGTTTTACACGCAAGTGCCTTTGTCAATGTGCTCTAATTTCTTGAAGTTGTTCACATTTTGAGACCCCCATGATGGTGATTCTTCCAGATTGAGCAAACCATAACCTGCATTTAGAAGTATAGAGACCGCTTTTCACGATTTGAATTAAAAATTACAAAATTGACAATTGAAACCTTCTAAAGAGAACAAAACTTTTCCTAAATGTAAAACTTCAACTCACATACAATTAATCACATACATACTCAATCATGTTTCATATCAACCACATTTTCATTTGTTAACATGGAAATAACATCGGGCATTGTAGGTCATGAACCATAATCCAAATATTCCAAAACATCTACATATTTTTATTTAAAACTGCTCTAAAACTGAACTTAAAATTACAACAATAAATCTTCTGCATGACCTGTGTTGTTGTCCAAAACACACCTACTAATGCAGTACAGAAAGTGACAGCCACTCACAACCCAATCTCATTTTTACCTAGTATGTTTGAGAAAACTCCTTTTACCATCTAGATATTGCATAGTTTTTCTTTAGTCGTGAGATATACAGTAGTGAGCTTCCTACTAATAATATAGTAATTTTTGGTTCCCTTCTTCATGGATAACCTCAAGACTAAATTATGTAGTCAAGCATTGCCCTTAACTTTCTCACTTTGGGTTTAAAAAAAAGAAATGGAAAGAAATATCATCCCTTCACCTATATATATATGTATATTCATTTATATTTTGATAATAGCCCTAGGTAACTGTAGACATAAACTTTTCTGTTACCTTCTATTTATTCAGATACACACACAGACATACACACATACATCTGACAGACCATAGACAATATATCAAACAGGTGATGTGCAGGAAAAAAAATGCATATGTATAACATTTGAGCAAAATGCTTTACAGTAGAGGCACACACGACAATTTCACATTTACAAACACATCCATTAATAATGTAAAATAAAATCTCATAAAGTATCGTAGTTTATTTGTGCAGATAATCATTATTGATATTAAACAAAATATTGTCAATACACAACACTAACAGTTGTGTTGAAAAATTTCTTACTTTTCTGGAAGCTTTATAGAGCTATCGGATCTTTTTGCTTTTATGAAAGGGGTTTGGCTTTGTGGTGATGAAATTTTCTGTTTTGGGGAGCACAACGGATCGGATTTATTGCACGGATCATGGACTTGGAGCGTCTTCGCAAACTGCCGGACTTCTTTTAGGGAGAGAGCGGTACCACGGTTTCGAAGCCGGTGAGGCGGGTTCAATGGCTTCTCGGGGGTTTTGGAGCTCCATGGACTCTGATCCGAAGCTTTAACAGGTTGATCGGGCGGCGACGGCGAGGGTTCGGAGCTTGAATGCAGTATTTTCTTTGACTTGAAAGAAGCAAAAGATGATGATTTAGATGAATCCATAGAAGATATATACAAAGAAATAATTCCGGCGATAGAGATGTAGAAACAGATATATACATGCTGAGAGAGGGAGGGAAAGTTATATATGGATTTATATACTTACCTAAATAGTTGTCAGCGATTTGGTTGCTTCAGTTTTTAGCGACGAAGAAATAGGTTTCAGAACATCGGCCTGAAAACTCATCCATCATCCTTCATCCTCTGCCGCCATTAATATCGTTTATGGCTGTGAGTTGTTGTTGCAACCCAATTCTAGGGTTTTATGGGATGGGGAGGAGATTAAACCGAGATGAAATTTATTGAGGGGGAGATGAAGAAATACGATCTAGGCTGAAGAAGAGGAATGCTTTAATTTTTGCTCGGGAATTGAAGGGGGAAAGAGAAGGTAGCGAGGAAGAGGAAGAGGAAGAGGAAAAAAAACCGTCAGACGACTGAAATGGACCGGATTTATGAGATTTTCAATTTGATCGAGTTAGCTCTTAAGAGTTGACTCAGCGAGTTTTGATCAATTGGATTTCAATTGATTGAGTTAAGGGGCTGTGCTGACTCAGTGAGTTTTCCAATCAATTGAATTTTAATTGATTGAGTTAATTGGGGCTGTGCTGTATTTATATATAAGTATTGATTACTATGTATAAGTATCAAAAATTTCCTTGCATGAATAAATGACAAGCAAAATTATACTCCTTTGTCCAAAAATAAAAATTCTAATCGGCTTTTTGTGCATATTAAGAAAGAAGATAAAATGATAAAATTGTCTATATTTAAATTCTCATTTAATTGCATAATTTTTTGTACATAATTATTGATACTATATAAATATACATAAAGAATATAAATATGATAATTAATATTAAGGGTATTATAGACAAATTATTATTAAAAAATAAATAATTTAAGATAAGTAAATATTTAACTTGATTACCTAAAATAATAGTAACAAAGATTTTATAGTAGAGGGAGTAGTTGATAAAGATGGAAGAGACATATTGTTAAACGAGTAAGAATTAAAATAGACTTAAAAAAATAGGAGATAATTAAAGAACGTAATAAATATTTAGGGATAATTTAAAAAATAATACAATAATCAATATTTTTTAGAAATTTACTAACGTCAAAAAATATAAATAAAATTTTCTGTTTAAAACGTGAAATAAGTAAGAATGGACGAAGTATAATTTAATGAATCAAACATAATGTTAAATATAATATAAATATCTGTTTGATTTGTGATTACTACAATTTTATCGCATTAAATAGACTATTAGTACAAGTATTACATTAGATCAATACTTTATTAGCCTCTGAAAACGTTACGCATCATAATAAGGGTAACATAACACGCGGCACGAATCCATGAAATTCAAATAATACTACTAGTAATTATAGTACTTCTTTAGCTGTGATGGTTTTGACTTTTTGCACTACTCCATTCTGAGAATGTCATTCAACAAAAATCTGATGAGTTGTCGGACTATCCTATAACCGCAAGCTCCACAATAGACGCATGACATCTGTTGTGTCACCATCTATCTAATAAAATACAAATGATTTTGAATTTCCCGCTCACATAATAAATCATCTGGATTGTCCAAAGTTTGGGATAAATCCCACCGTTCATACATCTATCTATCTATCTATCTATCTATCTAATAAAATACAAATAATTTTGATTTTCTCACTCACTTAATAAATCATCTGGACCGTCCAAAGTTTGGGATAAATCTCATCGTTCATACATCTATCTAATAAAATACATCTATGATCTATCTATCTAATAATCTAATAATAATTTAATAAAATACAAATGACTTTAAATTTTCCGCTCAGTCAATAAATTATTTTGGTCGTTCAAAATTTGAGATAAATCATATTGTCCATACAGTGCCTGAGGCACGAGACCCAGCTAGTGTAATAATAAGTCTTTATTTTATTTTCAGATAGTCTCAAATTAAATATTATTATTAATTTTAAATAATTTATTTTTTATAATAATTTAATTATAATATTTTTATTATTAATAATTATATTTTATTCTCTTTTTAATATGCGTAAAGAGTCGGTCAAAACTTTTACGACAGAGGAAGGGAGTAATAATTATATCTGTAATTTTAAAAAATTCAAGATTCAAAACGTAGAATTCATTTATTTTTGAGAAATAATTTTTTATTTCATAATTCGTATGTTTTTTTTTATTCACATTTTCAGTCTCTTCTCGACTTCTCGTGGAGATTAGGTTAAAATAAATTGCATCTCATTTATTCATATATATTAGTAATGTTTATTATTATCCATATAAATTTGTAATAATTAATTTCCATTTTGTTAACTATATCTCCATCCACGGGTCCGGAACCAGCTGTCAAATTCTATAATGCATTCCTTTAATTAGGAAGGGCCCATTATGAAACATCCAAATATTAGTCCTTTAAATTTATTTATATTATTTTTACTTTAGTGCTCAATAATTACTTCACTTGTACATTGTCAGTTCACCCCCAATTTCTTATAATTTTTTCCCTCTGTTAAAATCTAAGAGCTGTCATGTTTTAGTAATGTAAGTCCTGTAACTGTTACTTTCCAATTTCCAGCGTCAAGGTCAAGGACGTTTGTTTCAAAGTAGTAGGAGGAATCTTCTTTTCAAATCAAATCTTCATTTAATAAAAATTTGAATTCCGAATTTCAAATCCATGTCGACATACCACCATACCTGCAACAGCTCCTATGATAGTAACAACTAATAAGAAAAATTATACTACTTAAATTAATCCATAAATAGAAAATGAAAATGAACAAACGTACCTGACACGGAATGCAACGGAAAATATGGCAATACACACAACCAACAAGTACACGGCAAACTTCAAACATAACGGCGGACGTAACGGACGGATTCTGCCACCAACACAAATGGAAAGGACGAGTTAACACGGTTCATGACTTGGAATTTACCAAACCAAAAGGAATCCAATCCCATCCACAATTGTTTGCAAATTTTATGTTAATTTTTACCAAATTGTTTAACTTAAGTTTATAGTTTTTAGATACTGGTTCCTGAGTAAATGAAAAATTGTCAAAATGTCCTTGAATTGCAATCATTTCGCTGCAAACATATGTACAAAGATTGGATCTTTAATGTCTCCAAATTTCTAGGGGTTCAGAAGGCAGCAATTACAAAATTTGCAACCAAAACTCGCCGGAGTAGGATAATTCGCCTGAATCGATGCCAGGAATGGAATTTAACGCTTTCTTCGACTAATCTGAAACAGAAAACGTTAGGTGAAAATAACCAAACCTGTAAACCGATTGATTTATCAAATTTCTTCGGCATTGGACATGATAGATAAACGACTAGGCCTCGGCTGAAATCCGGCTCTCCTTCGCTGCTGATGTGATGAAGGTCGAATCAGAGCGGCCAAAGCTCGTTTCACCAAATCTCCTTCAACGGTCCCGATCCGAACCAGCGAATTCGTCATCGCTGATCTCCGAGCGTTCAAACGATTCGGCAAGTACGTCATCGAGTGCGAGTTGTTAAAATTCTTGTGTAGGCTGCACCGGAAGGATCCAGGATGCGTCGTAGGCGAACACATACACGACTTCTTAGGGATATTCGACAGAGGATTGTTGATCTGCTTGCGAACCACGTGATCTCTCGGGGAAACGGCCATCGAACGTCCGGGAGAGCTCGATCTACCGATGGAGAATCGTACGGACGACGTCGCCGGCGCAAATCTGCCATGGAGATTGACACGAGTCGGGGAAGTTGAACGTTGATAGTAACCGGTGGAGGAGAAGCTGGAACTCGTCGAAGACGCAAAGGACGACGCCGTTTCCGCTGTCGACGACGAACTGAACCTGCCGGACGGCGACACCGACCGTTGAAAACTAGATCCGATTGGTAGAACCGGACCGCTAGATCTTCTGGATGATTTCGACATTTCTGTTTCTAGAGAGAGAAATGTTTATAGAGAGAGGAGAATATTTTTAGGACTCGGTTTTTTTTCTATGGGCCCTTAGGCTCTTCAGTTCGGCAAACCTAGCTTAGCTGAAAGCCTTAATTTATAGGATAGAAAGAGGGGTGGGCAATTGGTGAATAAGAGGATGTTTGGGGTTTGTTGAACGGTTAACCTAACTGAGGATAAGGTTCGGTGGGGGTTATAGTTAACCGGGGTTAGGTTAGGGTTAGGGGGTTTGATCAGACGGTTGAAAAGGTGCGGCCTGCACAAAAAGACGGATCTGGATTCTGGAGCCGTTTGTGGGGAACTGCTTTTGTAGGGCTGACACGTTGAAGGAAGTTTATGGGGAAATGGGATGGGGAATTGAATTGGGTAGTATATGCCAGGCAGTGGCCTAGGATAGGATAATTACATGATGCCATTGCTTGGCCTTATTCTATCCCAAAAATTGTGTTTGGAAATTGGGAAAATAAAAATTACCCTGGGTTTGTTTAGTTACTATAGTTTGTTTCCTACCATAGCATTTAGATTTTTAAATGTAATTATATTATTTTTGGTGAATTATATTTAAATTTTAAATGTTATATTTATAAATTAAATAAGTTGTGTTTAAAATAATTATTATTAATAGAATAAATTTTTTAAAATGTATTTGAATTTATAAACGCACCAAACATACATTACGTATTTATCTGCGCTTGGAGTGTTTTTTTTATGAAACTGTCTAAAAAATTGGAATATATTAAAATTATAATCTGTTACAAAACATACAAGAATTACTATAAACAAACTTAAAGAGTAATTATTTCAAATAAAATAACAATCAAAAGAAATGGTCAATTTGAACTGTTATATCCCAAAATAATAGTAGAATACTCAAATTTGAACTGTTATTCAGCATGACAACAGAAAAATAAAAGATGATAATGAAATCTTTTCATAAAAGATGAAGAAATCAGTAATCTCATTAAAAAAAACAAAAGAAAAAAATAAACTGCATAAAAATAGAGAATAATTTATTAGATCAATATAAGAGAGATATAGGGGAGGGTATCTTTAAAATAAGAGTCCTCCCACGTATCTAAAATAGAGGTTAAGATTCTTGATTAGAGAAAAAAAAAAGAGATGCTTTGATAATATGGTAGGATAGAGTGTTCGGAACTTCAAAAGGGAACAAATGAAGTTAAAAAAGAATAAATATTTAACAATAGTTTATTTAATTTATAAAAGTTTTTTCCGACTCAAACATAATAAATTAAAAATATTATAATAATTATTAATAAAGTGTGAGGCGTCAACCGCTTTGTAGTGATTTTGGGTCACAACATATGATTTAAAAATAGAATTGATATTTTCACATACAAAAATGATAGTTTTACAAGTTTTTCTTACATAAATAGTAAATAGACCCCACATACTACAAAAAAATGGTCCATCAGCGAGCAAGAGTTTCTGCGATCGCTATTAGCTAATAGTATTAAACTAGTTGTTATTGATATTAGCGATCGCCGTGTGGTCGCTAAACGGTTGCTAATTTGAATTTATCGTTTTTAATTTGGTGCAAATGTTGACGGGGAAGACCTAATAAAACTCTACAACCGCATGCAATCGCATATAGCGGTCGCTGATCATTTTAAATCTCCCAGCAACCAATCCGTCAAGTCAATTAAAATTTGTGATCGCATGCGGTCACAAAAAGCGATCACTGATCATTTTAAAATTCTTCAGCTCCCGGACCGTCTACCAGAAGACGAGAAACAAAGAAAAAGAAGAAGGAGAAGATGGAAAGCGACGCCTCCCACGCTGTCTGTCGTCCGCCGCCGCCTGCTGCCCCACGCAGCATCCAATCTATGGTTTTCATCTATATATAGTTTTCAATTTGGGTTTGATTTGAAATTATATATAAAGATCTGGAGGCACTATCTATATGGGGAGAAAGTGGAGATATATATTCAGACCATAAAAGTCTCAAATATTTCTTCACTTAAAAGGAACTCAACATGCGGCAACGACGTTGGCTCGAGTTGTTAAAAGATTATGACCACACCATTCACTACCATCCTGGAAAAGCAAACGTGGTAGCTGATGCGTTGAGTAAAAGATCATATATAGGAACGAGTGCGATGATGTCAAGTATACGCATAGAACCAACTTTAATCGATAAAGTTAAAGTTGCTCAAGCCATCGATCCGGAGCTAATGCGTATAAAGAAGAAAGTACAAGAAGGTACTATTCCAGAAGCAAGAATCGATGAAGAAGGAATACTTCGAGTACACTCCAGACTTTGTATTCCTAACGACTCTGATTTGAAGTATAAGATCATGATGGAAGCACACAATACACCATTTCCAATCCATCCTGGAAGTACCAAAATGTATCGTGATCTTCGACATACATTTTGGTGGAACAATATGAAGAGAGGGATTGCAAAGTTTATTTCGAGGTGTTTAACTTGTCAACGTGTAAAGGCAGAGCATCAATGGCCTAAAGGTCCATTGCAACCACTTGAGATTCCGAAATGGAAGTGGGAACACATTACCATGGATTTTGTTACGGGTCTTCCCACGGTTTCTCAATGCATAAATGCTATTTGGGTTATTGTTGATAAATTAACCAAGTCTGCTCATTTCTTGCCGATATGGGAGACTTATTCCCTTGAACGTCTTGCTCATATGTATGTAAATGAGATTGTGAGATTGCATGGCATGCCAGTATCCATAGTTTCGGATCGTGACCCAAGATTCACTTCACGATTTTGGGTTAGCTTGCAAAAAGCTATGGGCACGAATTTACGATTCAGTTCGGCATACCATCCTCAAACAAACGAAAAATCAGAGAGGACTATTCAAACTTTTGAAGATCTATTAAGACTTTGTGTCCTAGACTTCAAAGAGAGTTGGGATAAGTATTTACCATTGGTGGAATTCTCCTACAATAATAGTTATCAGGCAAGTATAGGTGTAGCTCCATTCGAAGCATTGTATGGATGAAAGTGTCGCTATCCAATATGTTGGGATGAGGTGGGTGAAGCAACATTGTTGGGACCCGAGTTGGTACGTATGACTACGAAAAAGATTCAAATGATTTGACAACGTATACAAACGACACATGATCGACAAAAGAGTTATGCGGATCTTCATCGAAAGGACGCGGAATTTAGTATTGGGGATCATGTATTGTTGTGTGTTGCTCTATGGAAGGGAGTTACAAGATTTGGGAACAGAGGAAAGTGTTAGAGTTTATGCCCTAGAGGCCAATTATTTGATATAATTGTTTAACGTTTTGATATTATATTTGATTGAATAAATACATGATTTTATTATGGTTTTATTTACTGTGTAATATAATTGTTAACATAATAAAATTCCTTAGAATAGTGATACAAATTATATAGTTTCAAGTATGTGACTTGAACATGAGATTATATATTACCATTAGTATCAGTGTTCTTAAATGTCCCTAGTCGAGTATCATTGTTGATGGGACAACAATGATGCATTGAGACTAGTATGTGGATTGACTGATGACCAAATCTCATTGGTCATAAATATATGAGATATTAAGTCAATGCATAGGTACATGTTAGAGAACGATGTACTGGACAGACCCACCATGAGAATTCTATATGAAGCATTATGCGAAGTGTCATTAGCAATTCTCATAGTGACAATGATGTAATGGTCCTCCGACCTGAAATCGCTATATTACTACACGAGAATTTATGTACTTTGATATCATCAAATGTCACCTTTAATCGGGTGGACTATAAAGGTGATTATTGGGTTCATCATTAATCATGTGAGAAATATGAGTGATCTAGATGGAATTTAACCATCCTATATATTATGGGTGATATCCATAGGCCTCTTGATTGAGTAGGACTATGAAATGCATGGCCATGCTCAAATAGTGATTTGTTTCATATAGTCTACTCATTGATCAAGAAAACTCAGATTAAATTATGAAGAGTATGACACATTCCATGACTCGAGTTTAATCTAGGATATTAAGGTTAAAAGGATTAAATTACATTGAAACATTGGTCACAAAAGGTTGCATCGAATCATCGATCTTATTATTACTTGGGTAGCAGTGATGCATTACTAGATGCCGCTCACTGTTTATAATTTTATAATATGATTTTAAAATTATTGCCAACGTAATAATAACCTATAGGGTCACACACATAGAACGTTATTAAAAGGGAATTAATTTAAAGGATTTAAATATATCAATATGATTGATAGTATTTAAATTACGAATTTAAATTAATAGGATAATTTATATATATAGGTATATTAATTAAGTAAGACTTAATTAAGATATATATATATATAAATTCGGATTTTACAAATTAGGGTTTTGAATAGTGGTTTTTATTTTGCTATATATATGATATGTAGCCTCCACTTTGGATGATTATCTCATTTCATAACCAAACCCTAGCCGCTCTTGAGAGAGAAGCTAGAGAGAAAAGTTCTGAAAATCCATCCTTGGTGGCTAGTACCATACTCCCTTTTCTGCAGATCGTAGGACCATTCGTGCAGAGCGTTCGTGTGGATACCGTAGAGACGCAGTCCGCTTGAATTGCGTTGGAGATTCGACCGGATCGGTTCTAGCAAATCTAATCGGTAAAATTTCTACCCTCTGAATTAATTGATTTTCGCATGGATCCTGTTTTAGGGTTTCGGAAATTGCTTTAAAATTTTAATTTCCGCTTTGCGTTTCTGTGCCGAAGCCCTACAGAAAGCTCAATCCACGATTTAATGGTCCATTTCAGATTCTTGACCGAGTAGGAAATGTGGCTTATAGACTCGCGTTACCTCCAAGTATATTTCGTGTTCATAATGTTTTTCACATATCTGTGCTTCGTAAATATGTGAAAGACCTGAACCACGTTATCCAGTTAGAACCGAACGAGATAGCCGAAGACTTAACGTACGAGGAGGTACCTGTCAAGATCTTGGATAGGAAGGAGCATGTCCTATGCACAAAGGTTATACCACAAGTCAAAATTTTATGGAGGAACCATGCTATTGAGGAAATGACTTGGGAGTTGGAAACGAAAATGAAAGTGAGATATCCTCACCTTTTCGAAACACCAGGTACGAACGTCAATTTTGAGGACGAAATTTCATAAGGAGGGGAAGTTGTAAGACCCTAACTTATTATTAAATGAAATCGAATTTCCTCTATTTATTATAGTAAGGGTTGATTTGATTAATGTGGTTAGTTATGGGTAAAATGTGCAAATATTTCAAATAAGCAAGTGGTTATAAAATATTCATTGTTGTTGGAGAATATTCGTTTGGTCGTGAAATATTCTTACTATCGGGGAATATTCGTACGACGGCGCAGCCTTGTGTGGGTCCCATAACGAAAAGCGATTGAAGGAAGAAAACGACAAGTATAAGTTATTTTTAAATAACGGCGTAGTTGTTACCATTAATACTGTTGAAATACTCGGTGGTTAAAAACACAGTAGCATACGGTATTGCACCAATTATTTATTCTTACGTAAGAAGGCACTACTCAATAATTGTTACAGTAATTACTTTTCAATATTTTATTTTATTGATTCAATAATTGCTACGTTGATATTTTATATTATTGTTATTTCAATAATTATCACTACACAATATTTTCCTTTATCAGAGCAATAATTCATATTATTTGAATAATATTATTAGATAACATTATTGGCAATGTCTAAAAAATTCTGTATAAGGAGAGGCCAGTAAAGAGAAATCCTTATTGAAAAGCCCCCTCTTCCTAAGAACGACCTGATTGCCACTATTGTGATTCTGTAATATTATTTGTGAATAATTAATTATTAATTTATATGATAAGGAAAATATTCATTTTATGTGGATATAGATGGAGAAAATTTTAAAGTGACAATTGTTAAAAATTGATATTTTATCTATTCTGATAGATAATTTATTTAAATATATTATTATATTTAATAATATAATAATTATGATATTTTTATAATAAATGTAGAATATATGAGTATATGAGGAGGATGAATATTTTTGTTACTAAAAATATTTAAAACATGTTAAACATATTTATGGACCCCATTTCTTGACTGAAATTTGATTATAGCCTGTAAAATCGCCCGTTTGTGAATTTCAGTCAATTTCTGTTTGGAATTTGGAAAAACTTAAACTTACAAAGTTGTAGAGAATGAAATTTTTGATAAAAGGGTTATTTATTATGAATTATTAAAGTTTCGGAGTTCCAAAATAATTGATTTTTGAAGTTTTAAATATATTTTTTAATAAAAACATTTTTTACACTTTTGTGGGCCCCACTTGCACATGTTAATGACTGAATTCAGATCTTCAAAAGTGGGCGTAGGAAAATTTTAATAAATAATATTATTTTATTAAATTTTCTATTTTGGTGTTTTAAGCATTTTCCTATAAATAGGGTGCTTAGGTTAGAATTGAAAATCACATCAGAAACTGAAGTTTTCTCTCTCTATATTATCGAGCGTATTATTGTGAGTATTTTGATACTTTGAGTGTTGCTATACGGTGCAAGTTCCTTCAGCGTTATATCTGATATTCCAGCCAGAAGTACTATTCTTTTCGACGTAAGGGATGTTATATTTTTTAAAAAATGATATTATTTCTTCTAATATTATTATGCCGGATTATTGGTAAGATTTTTCTTGTGAAATTCTTGTCCTTTAGTGTCAGGATACTATTCACGTATACGGCACTATTCACGCATACGACACTATTCACGCATACGGCACTATTCATAGAAAAATTAAAATTTTATTTTTTATCCAAAATATCAATTATGGATAATAGCTTTGATTGTATCCATGTTTTGATCATTCTTGAATTTTACTCCACTGTGTTTATTTATGAAGTATTTTTGAATTCGGATTGTTTTTCAACATTCTCAGTCCTAAATGATGATATTACTGAATATCTTTGGCCTATAGTGCAAAGATGAATGAATTTTTGATGAATATCTTTGGCCCGTAGTGCAAAGATGAACAGGTGTTGAGATGAACATGACCAACTGATATATATCTTTGCCCTGTAGTGCAATGATGAATATTTGATTCAAGATGAATATTGAATGATGTTACATGTAAGACCTCGAATTTTATGAAATAAAAGTATTTAATTTTTCTTATAATCGTTATTCAGTAAATGGTTAAATTGATAAAAAAGTTAAAGTTAAGGGTGATATATGAAATTTTTTAAAATACGCAAGTGGTTATAAAATATTCATTTCTGTCGGGAATATTCGTTTGGTCGTGAAATATTTTTGTTATCGGGGAAAATTCATACGACGGCGCAGCCATTTATGGGTCCCCTAACAGAATAACTGTCGAATGAAGAAAACGATAAATTTGAGTTTTTATAAATAATGACGTAGTTGATACCATTAACACTGTTAGAATACCTGGTGGTTAAAATACAGTAATACGCGTGATTGCACAGTAGAACATGGTATTGCACAGTATTTTTGAATTATTGATTCTTACGTAAGAAGACACTACTCATTAATTGTTACAGTAGTTACTGTTCAATATTTTATTTTATTGATTGAATAATTATTTCGTTGATAGTTTATATTATTGTTGTTGCAATAATTGTTACTGCACAGTATTTCTCATTATTAGATCAATAATTCATATTATTTGAATAATATTATTAGATAGCATTATTGGCAATGTCTAGAAAGTTCAGTCAAGAAGAGGTTTGGTCACCTAATTGCGCGCCAGTAAGGAGAAATCCTTATTGAAAAGCCCCCTCTTTCTTGGAAATTGCCTGGTTGTCATAATTATAATTTTGTAATATTATTTGTGAATAATTAATTATTAATTTATATGATAAGGAAATATTTTTTTGATGTGGATATAAATGATGAATTTATTTATGTGGTTATAAATGAAGGAATTAATGTTGAGGTATTTTATCAGTATTTTATCGGATTAGAGGTATAAAAAACTCAAATCGGTGTTCTTAAAGCTTTATTGTGTGAGCTGTAATTTTAATCCAACCGTTGGATAGTTGTAATTTTTGGATATATTATACATATATGAGTTGAGTATATGTCCACAAATTTTGAACCGTTAAAAATTAACGCATGATTTGTTATGAATTTTAAAAGGTGTTGAAACGGTGTTGAAAATCGTTCGTTTGTGAATTTCGGATATTTGCTGTTTGGAATTTGGAAAAACTCAAAGCTACAAAGTTGTAGAGAATTCAATTTCATGCGGGATGTACATAAAATTCGTATTTTTCTGATATACGGCCTATTTTCTATGAATTATTGAAGTTTTAGAAATTAAAATATTTTTATTAAATTTATGGGTGGGACCCACTTTTGTATTAAACATGTGGGCTGCCAAAAATTTTCAGATTTGGCATGCTTAATGGCTGGCTTGGTTGGTGGAGGATGCGTAGAGAAAAAGAAAAGACAATAATATTATTTTATTATTTAGTCTCCTTTGGCGTTCTAGCATTTTTCTATAAATATGCGCTTAAGTTAAAATTGAAAATGACATCAGAAACAAATTTTCTTTCTCTCTATATTGTCGAACGTATTTTTTTGAGTATTTAGATACTTAGAGAGTTGTTATTCAGTGGAAGTTTCCTTCGGCTTTACATCCGATATTACAGTCAGAAATACTGCTCTTTTGAGGTAAGGAATTGTAAGGGATTTTTAAGGATTATTATGTTTTTCAGTTTCATAATTTTTCCGGACCTTCAAAAAAATTCTGAAAAAATTTGAAATGATAATTTGATGAGTTTCCTTGATTGTGTCCAAAAATGACGATTTTTGGATGTATATATTAGGAGTTATGGATTTTAAGAGAAAAGATTATTTTAAAAGTAAACCCTTATAACTCCTTGTGGTTAACTCCAAAATTGGTGAAATTTTTATTGTGAGTATATCTATATAACATCAGTATATTCTGTAAATTTTAGAATTTTTGGATAAAAGTACAATTTATGATAAATGTCTAAATATTCGACAGTTATGACCATATGAAAAATAGTAAATGAATTTTAAAAATTCCGAGAAAAATATATGTTCAATATGGGACTATATTATGCTAAATCTCAGAAAAGAAATATTTTTTGAACTGATTTGGTATTTTTTATGAAAATAGACTAGTTATGAATAAATAAATTAAATATGTTATTTGAAGTAACAAAATTGAAAAATAGAATTTTATGCCTTGAGAATCCTATATATGGTATATGCAGATTTTTGATGAGGTTGTTAGTTATTGGTGATGAAATCTTATGAGTTTGGCATTTTAATATGATTAAATACATTAATTAATAAAATGTAAATATTTAAAATAAATTGTTTATAAGTTTAAGAAATGATTAAAATATTGTGGTAGTATTAATAATATTAGATTATGAGATTATTAAGTGATTTATAATATTTAGATTAAGGTGTTATGAAATCATTGATTTATGAATTTTACTCTTGAAATAAAATGCAGTTGTTGATCGTATTATTTTTATTATCATATATAACATTTTTATAATCCCGGTGATGAAATTTTTCTTTGACTTAAGTGTAAAGATGGGTAGATTATTGGTATGATCGTGACTATGGATTCTCTTTGGCCAGTAGTGCAAAGATGAATTGTTGACTGTCTGATCATGACCATTGAATTTATAATTAAATATTTTTAGCTTAAGTGCAAAGGTGAATTGATCAACATGGTTATAATTATTATTTATATAAATTCTGAAATGAATATATATTTCTTTGAGATATGAATATTTTTGGCCTATGGTGCAAAGATGAATTATTGATGAATATCTTTGGCGTGTAGTGCAAAGATGATCTGTTGTTGAATATCTTTGGCTCGTAGTGAAAAGATGACCTGTTGTTGAATATCTTTGGCATGTAGTGCAAAAATGAACTGTTAATGAATATCTTTGGCCCGTAGTGTAAAGATAAACTTATTAGTATGATTATGAATAGGAATTGTGATTTGGTATAACCAAGATCTTTGATGTTTCAGGTAAAGACATGTGATAAAAATTATCTTCGTCTTGGATGAGAAGAGAAAATTAGAACTACAATTATGATTATGAGTTATTCACATGACTGTGAACATGATCTGTTGATTAACGTTACAGGGTTAAAGCATTGTTGGTGGACTTTTAACATGGAGAAGATAATAGACTTTATGGTCTATTTGACTCTTCTAATGGATTACTCGTTCTGCTGCAACTATGGTTGAAAAATTATCATCTACCATATGTTCTAAATCTCTGATTTATTACTGATGAAGGCTATTGATAATTTAATTATCTTTAGTTATGATATTATTTACTGAGCTAGTTGTGCTCACCCCTTTTGCTTCACAATTCCTTTCAGGTAATAAAAGTGTAGCTGGGTCGAACGGGGATAACAGTGGAATAGTGTGGTGGTTCGAGACTATCAAAGTTTCTCAACACATTATAAAACGGCATGACATACAATGTATAATTGTATTGAGGAACTAAGATGTATGTGTCGTATATTATACTTCACTTAATAATTGATTTTGGTGAACAACAATAGGGTGAGGTAACCCAACCTTGGAATGGTGTTTTGCCACTATCATACAAGATGTCTAATGACATACAATCTCGTGTTATCATAAGAAAGGGTTGTTCACATCCACTTGCTAAATATATCTACGAGCACTACCTATATGATCTTGGAGTTGGGTTGAAATATAATGTTCAATCGCAGACGGTGGAGATAGTTATATGCTAAGAAAAGACTCACCGTTGGAAGGAACATGATAGTAATCTTCTCATTTTTCTTTGGGGTCTATTGGATCAACCAAGGATAATTCTCTGGACATATGATATCAATCATAACTTAGATTCATGGCCTCCTATGTACGAATGTTTTCTTGAGCACTTCTCAAAGATTTTAATATCTAAAACAGTACTAGACTGTACCTTTATGTAAGGTATCACTGTGAGGTGTTGTCCATAGTTGGGACATGAGTCACAGTTGGTATATATTTGTATCAAAATTCACAGTATATGTGTTGTTGTAGTAATAAAGTTGTAGATATTTTCTGTACCATGTATTTGGTGATTCAGAATAGGTTAAATAGACTGGACCTATTTTGGGGGCGCTACATTACAGGGATAAAATATTGATGATGGACTTTTAAATTCATAGATTATAGTAGATTTCATTCTCTACGTAACTCATATATGAATTATTATTTCCGCTGCGAATATTGATCTGAAACTTGTTGTCTATTGTATTTTATCAGATTTTTCTCTGTTAAAGACTAATGATAATTTTTTTTATATTATCTTAGTCATAATATTCTTTACTAGGCTAATTGAGCTCACCCTTTTCCTTTTTGTTCCATTTTTCTTCTTAGGAGGCGAGAATGTAGCGAGTTCAAGTCGTGGTGTGGAATGATGGTTTTTTAGAAAATTGTCTAAGTAGTCCACACCATTTTTATAAAATAATGTATCAATAATTATAGTGAGGACTTATTTGGGTGTGAATATTGTCTAGATGACAATATTTATATTTAAACTCACAGTTTATAAGTTGTATTAATAAAGTTGTAGTTATTTCTGTACCATGTTATTGACGACTCAAAGTGGGTGATGTATACCTATTTTGGGAGCGTCACAATACTTATGTGTTTATATGTGCTTGATTTGACTATGTAGTTTAAATTTGGGTTATATTTATGCAATGGCAGCTAGCATGTTGATTATATAATAATAGTGTGATATTTAGTTTCAATTTGGCTTTAATTTGTGCAATTTCAGGGCATGATTTGATATTGAAGCAGATAATTGCTTTAATTTGAGTTTTTTTTTGCGTAGTGTATAAATTTATGGTATAATTTGTAGTTTGTTTATGGTGGTTAGACATAAATTATAATAAAAATAATATAATGTCCATTATTATATAATATTACTAAAACACATAAATTAAATATTAAACTAAATTAAATTAAATATAATAACATATAAATAAAATAAAATAATTCATATAACAAAAAATAATACAAAGTAAAAAAATCTTAGTTTACTTAAATTTCTCCTACTAAATTCAATTATGTAGCATTTTTTTAGTTTTCACTATTTAATTTATATCAAATAAGTAGTATTTACTTAGTTAAAATTACTTAGTTTTTCAATACTAAAATAAATCAAGTAGCATTAATTTACTTAGTTTTACACTACTAAATAAAATTAAAATAATATAATAACATAAACTAAAATTACTTTGTATAATATAAGATAATATAATATAAAATAAAACAATATATCATAACATAACATGACATAACATAACATAAAATGAAATAAATTGATTAACTTAATTATATTCCTTAAATTTATTATTTTAAATAATATAATACAAAATAAAATAAAGAGATAAAAAAATAAAATGACAATGATTTAATTAAAATAAATAAAAGAGATAATATATTCTATCAATAGCTCAACTGCAACATTTTTAAGACTAAATTTTTTCGAATATTTTGTTACCAGATATCATCACTTTCTTGATAAAATAGTTTCTCTCACAATCTCTGACATAAAAGTATAATATGAATCTGCGATCAACCTGACTCGTCTTGAATTTGACTCCACAAAACAGTGTCCCCGAAATATACACAATAAATTGGAGAAAAATGAAAGTGTATACTTATTGAAAAATAACTTGTCTTGGAATTTTATTATTGTATACATTTTTTACTGTTAATGATGGAACAGTGACTGTCTTGGAGTCTTTTAATAAGAGAAAAGAAAGTTAAGGAAAATATGAATTACTTTCTCCTAAAAGTTTCTTCTCAAAAATGAGAGAGAAATGAAAATTTGATTTAGTAATATTCTATTTCTTTTTTTTTTTTTTCTTTTCTTTTCTTCTCATTAAAAACACCCAACACTGCTAGAGTTAAACATATAAATTGGTCAATTGACCAATAGAGTGCTGACACACAGGCGAAATTCTATGTGTATCAGTATTCTATTGGTCAATTGATCAACTTAATAAAAAATAAACTTCATACTAACCGGATCCATAAAATACGATTCTGTTCAGTTATTCAATTTTATTTATTTTTTATTTAAATTTAATTGATATTGCGAAATCAATATTATTTTTTGATAATATAGTTATGCTCAGTTATCGGTGTCTATAGTATTTGCAATGATAATATTTAATGTTTTAATTATTATATTATTTATAATTGCCTAAATTAATTTATAATGTTGGCCTAGATATATTAAAATGCAATGCAAATTAAACTCGATTAAAGAATTTATGGTTCAGAATTCTTATTTGAATAATATTAATTTACAAATGTTGATTAAAAATTCCCCGATTAATATTTATTGGATATCCACCAATACATCCTGGAGAATTGATATTTTTATAAGTTCTCTATCATGATTGTGGGTCTCATCTATTATTCATGTGAGAGAAAATTTGTGGAACTATCATTTTTACTTGTGAAAATATTAATTCCCTACATGGTAAGAGTAGTTCTACACAGATATTTTTTTTGGACTGGTCCAATTTTTGTTTTTTTTTTGTGTGACTCAAAAAATGTATAGTATTTATTCTAACTGAAATTTTTATAAAATATATTTTTTTAGGTATAATTTAAATATATATAAAAAACAAAATTATAAAAAAAAAAAACTTGGACCTGTTCAATTTTCCGGTCCAAAAAACTGTGGAATCGAGCTGTTAACACTTTTTGTGAAGCGTTTTGCCTTTTCCGAGAATGCCCTTGGACTTTAAAGATAGTTTTTATTTTATCCTTTTTATTAATATATTCTGTTGTATCTTTCAACTATCATTTTGATTTTTTTTTTTTAAATAATTAATCGTAATAGTATAAGCTCTAAAGTCTTAACACTTAAAATAAAAAAAAATTATTTAGCAACCATAAAAATTAATATCCACGTGGCGGGGAAAAAACGTGGTTTGAGAAGTCTTCTTCTTGGTCACCAATTAATTGTAAATTGCCAACTGCCAACTGCTACTACTTTTTTATTTCCATTTTCATTTGCTTTTTTTTTTTAATTATGTTCAATTCATGGTTTGGTCTGATCTTGCCTTTTGGAAAACTAGATACAATTTTTTAAAGTTTTTGAAATAAAAAAATAATAATTTTGTAAATAGGTCAATGATGGTGTTTAACATTTACTCAAGAAAACGCCGTCATTAATTAAATAATTAAATGTGAGCTATGAAAGAGGAAAAAATATATATATTCGTCTTATAATATACTTACAAAAACAAAAATATATATATATATATATATAGGGAAATGATCCGTGGAATACGATAGCTATTAACCCTGTTTCAATTAACGCTTATCCAGACATTCAAAATTGAAGTTAATGGCTGAGATGAGCGCTCAGCCGCTAGAGGGAGTAGCGGCCAGCAAATTTCTTTTATGCTGGCCGCTACTCCCTCTAGCGGCCAGTCAAAACGACGTATTTTTAACTGGCCGCTAAAGGGAGTAGCGGTCAACATAAAAGAATTTGGCTTAATTATTGATTATCTTAATTATTCTCGTAAAATAAAATAAAATAATAAATAATTATAAGGACAATCAGTAATTATCTTTATACTTATTAAGAAAATAAGTATGTATAAGAATAATGACTGATTATTGTTTTATGATTTTTAATTATAAATAGAAAATAGTGATTGAATTTATATATTTGAGTAGGATTATATTATAAATTCAATCACTATTTTCTATTTATAATTAAAAATAATAAGATAATAATCAGTAATTATTCTTATACATAAGATTGAATTTATATTATATTCATACTCAAATATATAAATTCAATCTTATGTATAAGGAAAATTATTGATTATCATCTTATGATTTTTAATTATAAATAGAAAATAATTATTGAATTTATATTATATTCCTACTCAAATATATAAACTCAATCACTATTTCCTATTTATAATTAAAAATCATAAAACAATAATCAATCATTATTCTTATACATACTTATTTTGTTAATAAGTATAAGGATAAGTATAAAGATAATTACTGATTATCCTTATAATTATCCTTATAATTATTTATTATTTTATTTTACGAGAATAATTAGGATAATCAGTAATTAAGCCAAATTCTTTTATATTGGCAGTTACTCCCTCTAACGTGTTTTGGCGGGCCAGCATAAAAGAAATTTATTGACCGCTACTCCCTCTAGCGGCTGGACGCTCATCTCAGCCATTAACTCCAATTTTGGATGCTGGATGAGCGTTAGTTGAAACATGATTAATAGCTAACGTATTTCACGGATCATTTTTCATATATATATATATATATATATATATATATATATATATATATATATATATATATATATTATTTCTCTCATCAAATCAAAAAGACATAATATGGAGTATTTCAATATAATATAATTTTGTAATTTTAAAAAACAATATAATATTATTTTCTTCACTAATTAAATATACAAATTTCTTTTAGTTAGACTTGACAAAAATAAAGAATTATTTGCAGCAGGTACTTATGGAAATTACGTAAGTTTTAGGGGCATTAACGGAATCAAGAATCGATTAAACTTTATTAAAAGAGGAAAAAATTAATTTACAAACAATTATCACTATAGGAGGAAAAAATAAACTCACAAACCTGAGACCCAAAGGTTAAACTACCTCGTATTTAAGATATAAAATCAATGTTTGATTTTTCAAAATTAATTTGAGATATCTTTAGATTCATAATCAACTTAATTCATTCAATTTTTGAAAATCAAAAATCTTATAGTAGTGATATTATTAATTAGATAGTTTACAAATTTTGTAATTATATTGTTTAAAATTAATTAATTTCAAATTTAAAAAAAAATTCAAATAAATTTAGAAAGGTAGTATTTATTTTATATTTTATAACCGAGGAAGTACAATATATGAGATACAATTTATAAAAACTATATAAATCGAAAGGTGAGCAAGAGTTGTCATGAGATCATAAAGTAATGCTAAACTTCCATAAAAGAGATAAGTCCTGTTATACATTGCAAAAATTCTTAGTCAACTATTAGATTTGATAAAATTGATCTAAGCCCGCTGGCCGATCCGATTAAATTGTCAAAAAACGAGTTTTGAGCTTCATTTTTTAGCTCATCAAAATTTAGACCATTTTATCCCGACCTGCCAATGACCTGGCTCGACGATGGACTGACCTGTTTAGACTAGGTCCAAAAATATGTAAAAATTTGGTCATAAATCAATCCAGGCCCGCGGGTCAGGTCGGCCCGCCCATCTCGCCCGTCAAAAAACGGGTTTTGAGCTTCACTTTTTTAGCCCACCAAAATCTGAACAGTTTTGGCTCGGCTCGTTTGCTAGGTCTATCAACTATGATTGCTACGTATGTGTATAAATGAGATAGGAAAGAATTTATTTTAGGAAACTGATTATATTTTTGATATTTTCACATGATCCTCCCTTACATGAGTATACAGTGAGTTTCACCTTCATGTGAGAAAGAACTATATAGAAATATCAAAAACACATAAAAATAGTGTTCCCCTTAATTTATTCTATCTTATATTTTTGCATATATTTCTACGTTAATCGCACTTCAATTTCATCAAATATTTATGAATATGTATACCATTTTCCACTTTGAATATACCTCTACACTATAAGAGATATGAACCTCATCCCAACTCCCAAAACAATCGGATAAAATATCAAAGAAGAATACATAATGAATGATGTAGGAGGTTGAGTTTAAGGGTAATGGATAAGAGAATATGGAACCAACTTGCAAGAGAAGTGAAAAGTGAGCTACTATATATTTTCCTCACGTCACCTTTGCTTATAAGTTAATCCAAAGTCCACCAAAAATGGACTTTTTTTCCATGATGGTGGGGCCCATTACCCAAAAATAAAGAAATCAATTAGATATTTTATTTAATTTCTTGAAGAGAAAGGAAATATCCATCAATTAAAAATCAAGAATCAAATTTTAATATATAGTATTTATTTAGAAGAATATAATTTATTTATTTTTACTTTTTGCTGAATAAGGAAATATTAGTTTTCTTTTCTCTTTTATTTCTTTTTCTTTGGGATCCGCTTATTATGGAGTTAACTTGATGGTAAGTTGGTCAATTGATCAATATAGTACTGACACGCAGGGAAAGATCATCTCTCGACCTGCATATTGACACTGTATTAATTAATTGAATCAAATTAATTTCATATTAACCACTCTTCTTTTGGTAGTTTGACACACTTCCATTGTCCATTTCATGGATTATAAAAGTCAGATCAACTTTCCAATAATCATATTACTTGAACTTGTTAACTTATGTAAGTGGTTAAATGTAGGATAAAATTAAAACGTTAGCTAATTTTTATAAAGAGGACGAATATATATCACGAAAGATTTCTGTTCAATTACGATTGTGAATTGAATAGGATTATAAAATTGGTTTATTATATCAATTATATCGTAAAAATATTATTAACAAAAAATTGTTCACGTAACTTGTAATAAAAAAATAAACATATAAAGTCACAATATATTATTTTTTATATATATATTCTTCTTGATTTTATAAATTGATGCCCTTTTACGTGTAAATTAGAACAAAGCAAGTAATCAAGAAAGAAATAAAAAAATCACAAGGTTTATATTCACATAAACTCACAATATATATATATATATATATATATATATATATATATATATATAGAGTCCGGATCAGGTCCGGACTCCCGGATTTTGTTAAAATCCGGACCTTTTTTTTTTTGCTTTTTTTTTTGAAACAACTAAAAAAAAAAATTTTATGGAATTGGAATTTTTACATTATACAGTGTTTTGGGCGTGATTTGGATGCCTATAACAAAACATGTCTGTACAGTCTGGGCAGACTGTACATACATTGGTTGGTGTAGTTATTAAAAACACACCCAAAACACTGTATTATTGAAAAATTTCAGTTCCATAATTTTTTTTTTTTTTTAGTTTTTCTACAAAAAAAAAAAAAAAAAATTCGCGTCCGGATTTTCTCCCGTCCGGGAGGTCCGGACCTGATCAATTTTCTATATATATATATATATATATATATATATATATATGATGACAAAATAAATGTGATTTTAACACATTTCAATGATGGTGTTAAAATATGAGCGGTAAGGATCAAGAGCATACTCCTTAAATAGCATACCGTCTTAAATAGCATATTTTTATCAAAACGAAGTCGTTTTCATGGGACGCGGTGGCATTTTTGTAAATACAATGCCACCGCGTATTTAAAAAAATGTCACCGCGTCCCATGAAAACGACGTCGTTTTGATAAAAGTATGCTATTTAAGGCGGTATGCTATTTAAGAAGTATGCTCTTGATCCTCACCGAAAATATGAGTAATGTCTATCACATAAAATCACTCACATAACGCTTACATACATATTGGTATAGTTCACATGACTTGCTCTGCACGTGGGACATACCAATATGCATGCAAGTGTATGTGAGATATTTTTATGTGATAGTACACTTATTGTTTAAATATTTGATTGGCCGTTAATTCATACTCTTAAGATTCCCAAACTTATGACAGAAAATGCAACCAGTTATTGGCTCCACACTTGCGGCTTTTAATCTGATTTCCACAATATTCAGTGGAATGAGAAATTTGTGGTAATGAATATGTTTCTATATAATTAATTGCACAAAATTATCTTCCTATATCTTCTAATTTAATTTAATTCATCAAAATTTATAAAAAAAAAATCATTTTATTCTCCATACTATTTACATACGAAACACTTGTTATTTTATTTCTATAGAAAATCCAAATTCCATATTTTATTTCTCAATTTCTCTACTTGCGAAACACCAAGATGGAAAAACTCTTTTTCCCAGTGAGATTTGTATCGAATCCCATACCAAACATACTTCAAAAATTTCCTTAGGCTACAAATTAACATCATTTGATAGTGTAACCAATACATACTAAAGAAGGCTCTCCTAATATACAAATATCCTAAGAACCAAATTGCGCACACAGCAATTCAATACTTTCTTCAAGTACTCTTTCCAGCTTCGTATTCGTGAGCCAGGAGCTGTTTCGTATAAACACGATGCCGCCTCTCTCTCCCGTATATAACCCAGAAGACTAAAGACAGCATAACTGCAGTAGATACCATAACCAAACCAGCATAGACCCATTTACTGTACTTGCGAAGACCAGGACAATAATCCCTATAAATGTCGATGAAGGTTTCTCGGAC
This sequence comes from Panax japonicus, assembly GCA_020205505.1. Taxonomy (NCBI): domain Eukaryota; kingdom Viridiplantae; phylum Streptophyta; class Magnoliopsida; order Apiales; family Araliaceae; genus Panax; species Panax japonicus. Next base: position 74,456,868 of record CM035110.1, read on the forward strand.
AAAGGTGCAGTCTTGCAGATCGACTAGGAATGGACCGTAATGATACAATCCATAGCTCAGGTTTACACCGGCAGTCATCTGGCTGTAGAATGTTGGAGTCAAACGGCCAGTTGTGACACAAATACCGTTGGATGAAACTTGACAAACATAGTTCTTCCACACCTGCATCATAAACAAAAGAGAACTAATAAGATGGGAACTGCTAAAAAGACACGGGAAATGTTCTGTTTTAATTAAGTAAATGGAAACAGGAAATATCAGTGAAACATACAATAGCATAGTTTGAATCTTTTTCTCTTCTTTTTTTCCTCTTTTTTTTGTTGTTGTTTTATCCCACTAAAGTATTGTGGTTTGAAATCAACTCAAATAATATTCTTATGTTTTCAGTTGGTAGACAGTCACACAGCTAAAAAAAGACCTATGTTAGCAGCCAGACAATCTTCTGTTTTGTGTTTTTACTATGAGAATACATTCTATAAGGACTGCTTGTAAAATCATTGTTTGAAACCATCCGATAGCATTATGCCATGTAAGTGATTTAGAAGAAAATCAATGGATTTGGATTGTATTCATAGACTGTAATTATCATCTACCATTGGTAACATTGTTTAATTAACCAAACTGGATCTGTTAATGTAATCCAAACCCTTTGATTTTCTCCAAAACTACATACGTGACATATTGCTATTGGATTGTGTAAACGAATAATTTAGAGGCAGTCTTATAATTTATTCTCTTTTACTATACCTTTAAAACACAACAGCTACAAAAGGGAATAGTTTTTCAAATTTCGTTCCACAAAAGTATTGCAAAATCTTTGCAGAAGAGAGGTCCTTCACACCTGTAACTGATCTATGCTTCTACTTAATAGTTTGAGACAGTAAAACCAACTTGTAATGGGGAAAATACATTAATTAGCATAAATCAACATATTCTCCTGAAGCCAACCATCAAATGATAACTACATAACATTTACTCATTTTATGTTCTAAAATTGCGAGGTTTTTTTCCATACCTGTGTTGCATTGCTCAAGTCCACTTCACCAGCAGCACAAGCTCGATCCGTAAAGTCGGAATAGAATGGATTGCAAAGGATTGGAGTTAAAGGACCAGATTGATTGAAGTACAACGGCTTAATGTTAGGGGAGAAATTAATGTTCGAGATGTTGGTGATGACCTGATTAACCACATCAACAAGTTGAGAAGTGACTTCCTTGCTTCGCAACAAGGTCTCTTGTGCAGTGACATTGTCCACACAAGGCAATATATCATCTAATGCCGTATGAGCAGTTGGGTTTTGAATCCACTGGTTCATTGCAACACAGCTGTCTGCAGTCACACTAAATGTAAAAGAAAGAATCATTAGACTTCGTTGAGACAAATATATATACACACACACACATACACACAAGATCCTTAAAGAGAAAGAGTGAAAAAGACAAACAAGACAAAAAAGAAAATACGCATAAGAGGGCTCTAAATACTTTCACTACAAGCAACTAAAGAGAGTATTGGCTGAAAACACCATTTTGGTTTATAATGTACGTCTTGTACATGAAATCGGATGAAGGTAAAGAGTAAAATCAGTACATAAATATGTCATTTTCAACAAAACTCTACCCCCTAAATCTTTACACATAATGCTGTAGGATACCACCACAGGGACGAAGTTTTTTTCCAGCCGGGGTGGGGGGAACTTAATGTAACACGCTCAAATATAAAATAAATTTAGTAGTAAAAATATAAATATAATTTTGCTAATAATTAACAACATAAAATTTATTTAACAAAAGTAATGATAAAATATTAAACATTTACATTTTTCATCCTTCCTTGCAACTTAAAAGATTTGTGAACTATTAATTCTTTATCAGTTGATTCTAAAGACAATTTTTCATCAATTTCTCCCTCAACATTTACCATCAGATAATTTTTGAGTAATTTCTTCTATATGTAACTAGTTTTTACCAAAAAAACTTGGGGGGCAAAAGAAAAAATTAAAATAAATTAAAGGATCAGAAGAAAAAAAGCCAAGGTAGCTTCCCCCCCCCCCCCAGGCCCCTTAATGGCTCTGTCTCTGGGACAGGGACACCAGCTGTATTTCGAGCACCAGCTGAAGACAATCTCTGACAAACATAGTCCATATTTGTAGTTACTCAAAACTACTCAAACCACAGTTGGAATATATGCATAAAGGAAAGTCGTATACAAAACTCCCAAGAACATCTATGGTGACTCTTACGATGCAGCACCCCGCAGGTTCAGTATACTCATGGGTTGAAAAGTAGGATCATAGAAAGTGCTGCGAATGGAAAGGGCACAAAAAGGAGCACCTAGATAACATAAGGGGCTAGGACATCAGCATATGGAGGCAAGGGCTACAGATTATTCAGTTCACATCTCTCTCTCTCTCTCTCACACACACACATTTATCTGGCTCAACTGTTTCAATACAGTCAATGGAATGTATAAAGAACATGTTTATTGGAATGCTAATAGTAATCTTGCAGAAAGAACAGGAAATACAAAAATAATATATAAAAACTAAAGTTAATGTGAACTACCAGAAAAGAACTTACTTGTGGAGGAGAAGAAATATGCCACACAAGATGAATGTTCCTGTCACAAGTATCCATCCAACTATAACCAAACTTGCAACAAATAGGTACAAAAGTATTTTTTAGAACAAAAAACATTCCAACAAGAAAGCTCAGAAAAGAAAAATAATGCAAACTGAGTTTATGCTATAATTACTGTCTACTCACATATAAACGAGAGTCTTCTTGCCAAACAGCGAAAGCACTGGAGCAAGAAATTGGAATAAGTAAATATGTAGTATCAGCAAGAAACAGTTCTAGTGTACAGATAATTGAAAATGAAAAACAGAACGAATATCCACAGAATCAGAGGGCTTACAAAACCCAATAAATGTCAAGAGAAGCATCACAGCGGAAATTATGATGAGGGCCAATCTCCTGCAGGAAGATTAATATATCAGTTTCTTGGAGAAAAGATGAGTTTACAGTAGTTAGCCAAATGTTTAGAAAACAATCATTCATTACACTGAATCTACAATATCATGTATATTATCAGAATTATCCACTGCTCGTTCAGAAAGCACGCTAGCAGAAGAGTTAATCTTCGCTTCAATCTGATCAATTTCAGTTTGGACGTTAGAAGGCAGGAAAACTTGATCCACTCCAATTTGCTTAGCGGCAGCAAGATATTCTGACACATCTCTAAGTTTTTCCCCAGTGCTATTTGCCGTTTTTACAACATATTCCAACGTTCTTGTTGTGCTAACATGAAACTTCTCTTGACCAGTGTACAACAGAACACATCCAACGCTGACATTGCAAGATTATGCATTAGATTGTTTCAAAAATTTTGTGCATGTATATGTGTATTGGTGTGTGCACAAGTTCATGCGTGCGCGTGTGTGTGTGTCTGCCTGTGTTTGAGAGAGAGGTATATACATCGCAGCAATAGTGAAGAGTATGAGAAGAATAAGAGAGAGAGCATAAGCAATTCGGGAATATCCATAAGGCTCCCTTCGACAACAAAAATAGCAGAGACAGATGAGAGATAAGCACAGCCCAAAGCCCAGGAACCAAATAGCCGCGATAACAAATAAAGGAACAGCAGTGAAACCCACAGACTGCATTCATAAAATATTTGGAGGTCAGAAACAATATAAAGAAAATTCTTATATTAATAAAGACTAATAACAACTTTTTAGCTGCCATATGGGATTCATTTGCATCCTACCCAAACAAGTTTGGGATAAAAGGAGTAGTTGAGTTGGGTAATAAAACAAATAACAAACAAAAGTAAGCAAAGAAAATTATTCTTTTACATGAAAAAATAAATAAATAAAGCATGTCTAAAGTGTTATTACCTAAAAATAACATATAATTCAGAAGAGAGACTTAGTATAAAACTGAAAGCTTTGCAATCACTCAAGCATGAGTACTAAATCAAAATTAGCAAATAGCAGAAGATTTCTGGGTCAACAACAAAGGAGGTTATTTGATCATTATCTAGTGATGGGGATTAATTTGTTTGACTTAAAGATTCCATCTTTTAACTTGTATTGCAAAACTGCATGTCTTCTATTCTCTGCTCTATTCCGGTTCAATCTGGCTTTTATTTCTTTTTGAATATTTATTTTATGTTTCCTATAGCTTTCATGTTTCAAAACTGAAAGCTTCATGAATATATTTTGAGAACTAAGGATTTTTATCTCCTTATGTATATTAGAGTTAAGATGCTGGACAACTGTCATTAGAAGCTTGAGAGTGGATTAAGATTACACCCACTTGTTACATGTGAAAATTTGTACATCCTAGAGAGAACATTCTGACCCGACAAATTATTGATTATCCTTTTGCTTATAGGCTTCTCATAGAGCACAATTAAACCGCAGAGATTCAAGGTGCGTCTCAGATAGACTTCACGTCGCCGGAGCCGGCGTGAGTCACCACTCAAGTACCTGCAAAATAAATGAAAATCTAACCCGGAGGGGTTGGTCTTCGGGAAAGAGACTCCGATGCCTAGTAATATATAATTGAGTGTATGAATTATGTTGTACATACCTCAATTATCTACCTGTTATTTATAATCATAAAGTTCTAAACCCAATTGATTAGGATTTTTGGATTATACTTAATAATTATCTTATGATAAATATAATAATTATCTACATAGATATTTATCTCATATTTACTTCTTTTTGGGTATGTCACGTATCACATTCTTATTGGTAACTTATTTTTACTAAATCAATTGCCACACCCATTTTTTAGGCGAGTAGGAAAGTGGATTTTATTTGCTAACCTTTGTCACCATAATTGTACCTTCTTGGTAAATATTCCGCCTTCATGACTTGTTCCTTATTCCAATATTCCGCCTTCATGACTTGTTCCTTTTTTCAGAATTAAAGACTCAATTAAATAATAATTTTATGCTCCAGCAGTCCAGGTAGCTTGTTCTCCTTGTTGCTTTGTTCCTTTATCCCAAGTCCCACATCACTCAACTAGTTTCTCTTGTCCAAACTCGTATCTATAAATAAGGGAGATCTCATTCCTACTTTTCAAACCAAGGCATGAAAGTTCATTACTTTTGTAATGACTAAATCATGCTTTAGTTAGTTTATTTTGTAGATTTTAAAATTTCTTTGGTAAGGGAGTAAAGTCCCATATTGTTTGGGACTTGAAATATCTTATTCTTTGAGACTTGAAATATCCTTCCATTCCTACCATGGTAAGGAAGTTTCTTACCCTTTATTAAAGGATCATTTAAAGCTCGCAACGGCCAGCTTGAACTCGTTAAGGCTCGACTAGTTTAGTTTGTAGTCAAGCTCAAGTTCGAACATGCCAAAGCTCCACTAGCTTGACTCATTTACACCCCTAGCCTCTGAGCCAACATGATAAACTTAATTTTGGTTCCTCAAACTTTCAACTAACTTTTAATTAAGTTCCATAGTTATTAAAAAAAGAAAGATTTTAATATTTTAAAATTAACAAAAAATTATATTCAAGTCCTTTTAATTTCTAAAATAGTTTGGGATGTTTAAATAAATAAAAGTATAAATATAATAAAATAAAAATGTATGTCAATTATATTTTATTTAAATGTTTAGCCCATTTTAATAAGGGTTAAAGTTGAAATATAAAAAACGAGACCCTACTATGAGCTGAAAAGAGTTAATATTAACAGTGAAGGTATTTTAGTCCATACATCTGATATGGATAGACACCACACATGAGCTTGAGAGTATCTTAAAAAACTATGATGATACAAACCGTTTAACTGCTTAATAAGCTTGAATGCTCAAATACGAGCCAAAATAAACTAGCATAAGTCACCCAAGCTAATCAATTCAAAAAGGCCTTGTATTAAGCCGCAAAGGCACAAAGACCCAAAAAGGAGCATTGAATTGAGTCTTTAATTCTAGAACAAAGAAACAAGTCATGAAGACAGGAAATATTCACCAAGAAGGTACAATAATGATCACAAATGTAAGCAAATAAAATTCATTTTCATACCAATTAATCGCTTGAAAAGTGGGGGGTAAATGATGATAGTAAAAATAAGTCACAAATAAGAATGAGACGCATGGGATACTAAATAAAGGTAAATATGAGATAAGTATATATGTAGATAATTAATATATTTATCATTATATAATTATTGAAGATAATTATTAGTAGTGATAAGTATAATCCAGAAACCCTAATCAATTAGATTTGGGACTTTATGACTAGAAATAAGGGGTAAATAACTGAGATACTCACAACACAACTCATACATTCAGTTATATATTATTCAGCACTAGTTCTCTCAAACTAGTGGCTGACTTGGGCACCGGAATCTCTTTTCCAAAGACCAACCCTCCAGATCAGATTTCCATTTGTTTTACAGGTACTCGAACTACGATTCAGAGACGCCCCAACAGCTCCGGCGACGTTCTAGTGAAGTCTATCAGAGACACTTCAATTCATAATATAAATTAAAAACGCCATTGACCAACTTTTATCAATAGGATTTAATCATGGCATTTTCTTTATATTGATTAGTCTCATAATAAAAAAAAGTAGCTGACCTGTAACTCATTCAGAATACCATAAGATATTAAAAAAAATATTTAAAAAACTCCTAATGTAATATTTGAATTCCTATATATATATATATACATATATATATATATACATATACACAGAGGATCCAGTCCGGGATCCCGGACTGGTCCTAAAATCCGGACCCAATTTTTGTTTCTTTTTTTGCTTTTTTTTTTGAAACAACTAAAAAAAAAATTTATGGAATTGGAATTTTTACATAATACATTGTTTTGGGTGTGTTTTTAATACCTATACCAACCAATGTATGTACAGTCTGCCCAGACTGTACAGAAATATTTTGGTATAGGCATCCAAATCACACCAAAAACACTGTATTATGTAAAAATTCCAATTCCATAATTTTTTATTTTTTTTAGTTGTTTCAAAAGAAAAAAAGCAAAAAAAAAATGGTCCGGATTTTATAGAGTCCGGGATCCCGGACTGGATCCGGACTCTATATATATATATATATATATATATATATATATATATATATATATATATTTGACCTATGGTGTCAGCTGCGTACACATCGGTAAATACTAAATAAATAAATATTACAGATCTTATTATGGACATGATAAGACTGTTCTTTTTATCCGAGTAGTAGCACTGACTGTTATATGGTTCTCATTCAATTAATTGCCGCCAGACACATCTCAAAGTGGAAGGAAGTCAAAATAATCATGAATATAACAAACTAAATAAGAAAATAATTAACCAAAATCAAAATCATATAAATCTTTTTACTTAGTTACCCAAATAAAATGAGATGTGAAATTAAAAGAGAATATAAGCATATCAACTGTAACTTAATTATTGAGATGCGGCTATAATCATTGTCAATAAGAAATTTGAAACTCCAGCAGGACTATGCTTTGATTTTGAAAAGTTTGTTTTAAAGATAGAATAATATAATATTTGCATATCAAAGATATGTACACCGTACATAAAGTTTTCACCACATATATCCAAGAAGTTATTAATCATATCTTTAACACTAGCCTTTCCATATTATCAGCTAAGATGGATTAACAACATCTTGACACCAAAAGTGATTGACCCAGCATATTTTACAAAAATTCAAAAGTACCTCTACAACATTGAGCTTGTCAGCTTAATATAATTGTTTTTAATTGTTTAAGTGTGATTTCTGATGAAATTAAAATTAGTTATAATTTATTACTTGAATAATAGCGACAAGCTCGTATTAAAATAATATCATGGGCTAGAAAGGTCTAGTATGAGCTCAGTGAAATTACTTTGACACAATTCAAAAAAATGACCCCTAGTTTTGGCTCAAATCACTTAAATTTGGTCCAAAATGCTGATTCAACATCCTGAGATCAATGATTGATTATAAAAGCAATAATAAAAGGCTGAAAAAATGGGCTCATTAACTGAGATATCACCCTTGGCCAATTTCCCCAGAACATCTCCCACTGCTTGCCTATACCATACCATTAAACAAGCATGTGGCTGATTACTCTATAGTGATCCAGGCCCACAGTGAAGGGTCTTATTGTAATCCAAATGGCATATACAGATAAGAAACTAAAACATAATTTATTTAAATAAAGATCAATGTGACATACAAATTTATATCCATAAAAATGCATCATATCATTTTCCTGGAAAAATATTTCAGCTTAGGGCACGTATGAGACAGTTTCTCCGAACAGCGATATTTAAACGAATCAGCCAAATTAAAATAAATCAAAAAACACATCTCCCATGTTATGAGCTCAATCTCGATAATAGAAAAATGAGAAAAGTGCATTATTAGGAATTATATGAGGTATGGACCAAAGACTTATACAAATAGGGATCTTAATAATAGAGAAATACTACTAACAAACTAAATTGACTTTTTTTTAATATATATAGTTCCTATATTTTATAGCAAAAACTAAAATAAATTAATAAAAGAGGAACTTACAGCCCAGTAATGGCGCTCACTAATGTTCCACCCTCCTGTATATCTTTTGAAATCATTAAGAGGATCTCTTCTATATGTTCTCTTTGAAGCCAAAATAAGATATGATGAATTCACAGGAGTTTCATCACTTTGTCCTTCATCAAGCAATCTTCTAAGCCCATTTTGAACTTCCCCTGAAAATCAAATTCCGAAACAAAAAGTTTCAAAATTTTGCACCCAAAATCTAAATCCAACAAGAAAACAAAAGGGTTGTAAGAGAAAGTTAGTACCTGAACTGGGTAGAGTTTGAAAGTTGGGAATATGGGAATCTCCATGTGAGAATGAGAAAAAGAGAAAAGTGGTTAAGAGAGATAATACAAGTGGCTTGTAACATAACATTGCCATTTTGGGGGGAAATGCTTTAATTGGGTTTATTTTCAGAGGCACTGGAGCACCACAAAAGCATTAATCTTGCTCAAATAGGTAGATTTTTGCAGGGGATTGAAAGTACCAGAAGGCTTATCTTGCAAAAGAGCAAAAGAACAAGAATAAAAAATACAGGATGAGATTTAAATCAAAGTATTTTTGTGTATTGTACTGTATATGGAGAGAGAGGAGTGGTGGGGTTTAATGGTTCAAGGAAGAGAGCCGAGAGGAGGACTAGAGGAGAAAAGATGGGGGCGCCTCTCCGCCTCTACCAATTTCATTATTTCATTACAAGTTTTTTAAGGGAATAATTTTTGTTACCAAAGTACCCTTTGATAGTTTATAGGTGTCACTAAATCTTGACTAGAGTCCATAACCTTTTTGAAAATAAAGTTTCATTGTCGGTAATCAATCAATGGTGCTTCAATTTGATCTAAAATTTGAATTTTTATTTTAAATTATTTCAATAATGTCTTGTTAATTTGTTATATATATATATATATGTCAAATAATAAATACTGATGACAGAGTACTTAATATTCTCTCAATTTTAAAATTAAAATGTAATTTGACTTTTAAAATTCAATGACATTAAATTTAAAAATTGGTATAACTTATAAAAACTTAAAATAATATAAATTTTATAATTAATAATTTTATTATATAATATATAATTATAATAATTATATCGATTAAAATGAAATAAATTAATATTAATTTAAAATTTATTATGTTATTTAATTTTAGAGTTAAATTATACCTCTAATCTTGAAACCAATATATTATCTGAATAAACATGTTCTTACTGACAATCTTGTGGCAGTTCATACCATTTTAATAATGACATTAGATGCGAACATTTGTATTTCTTTTTTGTTATTCTAATTTATCTGTTTACAGAGTTGATGCTGTTTGGGTTCATATCTCTCCTCTTTGCTCCATGCACCAGGTCTGAAGTTGAGGAGGACAATGAGGATAATGCTTCTAAACTTTTGATGGCTTTTATTCTTCCTCACTCATCTAGGAGAGTGTTGACGCCATTTCTCTTATTTACCGCTTTCATTTCTCTTATTTACCGCTTTCATTCTTTAATTTAATGCTGGCGAGCATTCAACCTGTAAGCACACCACGGCTTTTGTTTTATCCATATCCTGTTCCTTTCCTCCCGATTCTAAGGTGAGTAGAAATGTTTACTTAGCAGCCAGTGTCTTCTTTTGATATATGTGATTTCTTAATATTGTTGTGAAGTGGTTAATTTCTTACCTTCTGTTTGGTTGATAATTGCATTTTGATCAATTTAGTACTCTGCCAGAATGGCACAAAGGAGTGTAAAGGAGCTTATATAGAGGAAATGAAGAAGATGAGGAATAGAGCAGATGATGAAATTCCTAGAAATGGTAGCATATTAATGAACTGGTCCTTTACTTTCGGAGTGACAATACAAAGAAAATACCTTTGCAAGAGTAGATGTTCTGCAATGAAGGTTGAGGTTCCAAAGACAAACATACTTGTAGCAGAGCTGGTTTATGGGACCTGCAGATGTGCGGAAAGCAATAGAGAAGGAAGATAGAGTTATGGAAGAAACTAGAGATAAAAAGAATGTCGTGGAGGGAGGCATATGTCTATGAAATGGGAAACAAGATATTCTTGTTTTGAACTGAATTTAAGGATTATTTGGACATTTGGTCTCACATTTTTGTTTTTTCCTCAGTTTCATGACAAATATCAGGAGTTTGTTACCGATCCGGAGAGAGAAGAGTTCACCGCATTCCTTCGGCAGGTGAAAGATTGGTTGTATGAAGATGGTGAGGATGAAACAAAGGGTGTTAATATAGCCAAGATTGAAGAGCTCAAGAAGGTTGGTTTCCATGCCAAGTTGAACTGAATAACTTCCAGCGGGGTGACCCTATTGAGGTGCGGTTCAAGGAGCACTCGGAAAGAGAAATGCTGGTTTTTTGTTTGTTAAAAATATTAAGCTAAACTTGACAAGTTGCCCTTCATTTTGTACAACTTTCACATTTTGATGGACTGACTGAGTGGGGATCTATAAATTCATGGGACGGTTCACTAAATTTTATTACTTTTTACTTGATACCTGATTTCCAGAAGGGTTTGGTAGAGAGAAACTGATCTTCCAACAACTCTTCTTTTTGAGAATTGTTTTAAAGTTATCAGAAAACTTTTATATATGCTCTTACTTCTAAGTGAATATATTGGTTGCAAGGTTTCCACTCAAGAATCTGAATCAAACAGATGGCATTGTCTACACAAATTTAGGTTTGTAGGGTTTTTTCTTTCTTGCTTTGTATCTTTAGATAAATATATCTGGAAAAAAATAAAGAAGTTACTCAAAGACCTGAAATAATTGTTACAAAAAATATCTTAGAACAAAGCAAAAGATGTAATGCACAAACCAGTAAACTCACAACACTACCCCCTACAATGTATATTCATTTGTTTTTCTGTGTAAAATTTGATATCGCACAACAATTTATCATCTTCTTATTATATTTTAATTTATTAATTATACGTACACGTTTATTATTAAAAAATTGAATAATTCCGCCGCAACGCACGGATTTGTATCTAGTTATACCTCTAATCTTAAAACCAATATATTATTTGAATAAACATGTTCTTATTGACAATCTTGTGGCAGTTCATACCATTTTAATAATGACATTAGATGCGAACATTTGTTTGTCATGTTAATATTATTGGTTTTTTTAACATCTGACCTTAGGTCACATGTTAAGCATAAAATTTAAAAGATGTACACTGAATTTAAGTGATGAGGTTCATTGAAATATACTTTTTAAATATATATGGCCCCGCTGAAATATTATTTTATGTATTTAAAAATTACTCCATATTTTAATTTGGCCCATCTCTTAAATTCAGTGTCCACCCTTTTAATTTTATGCTTAGCCTGTGCCCTAATATTATAGATTTTCTTAACAGTACAGGCTAAGCACGGAATTAAGAGATGAATATTGAGCTGAAATATAAATTTTAAATGCATTAAATAATATTTTAGTGGGCCATATGCATTATCAAGTATTTTGTCCAAAACAAAAGTAACAAAAAAAATTTAAAAAAATACAACTATTCACTAGTAGGACCCACCCCAAACGTGTCAGCTTTGTAAAGCTCTGATGTGTACTAGACTACTATACTGGATGTGTACACGTGCTACGAAATTCAAAATTTCCTGTTTTATTTGGTAACCATGTCAACAAATTTTGACATCTGATCATCTAGTTTCAAATCTAGATTCAAAATTCGAAAATATATTATTTTCAGATAAATGAGAAAATATTATTGTTAGTGTGATGTACTCCATTCTAAAAAAAAATAGGATTAATATTTTGAAGATAATTTAAGATATTTTAAATTAAAATTGATATGAAATTAATCTATATTATACAATTACAAATTATTTAAATAATACTATTGTAATAATTTAAGTCAAATCCCGAGTATGAATCAAATTATAACATAATAAGACTCAATTCAATGTTTAAATAATATCTTCTTATGTCATATTAGTCTATGAATCATGATTTAAGTTATTAATGATAACATGTCGAGTCTAAAGTCAAACATATAACCACAAGGCCCATAAACTTTTGTAGTAATTTTTTTTATGAATTATGTGACCCAACTATACTTTTGATAAACTTGAGAATTAAAATCTGAATGATTATGATGTCTTAATAAATTAGATCATCTGAATGGTTATGAGGTCTGAATCTAAAAAATTGTTTGATAACTAAAAAGTAAGTTGTCTTTTAATGACACTACTTTACCGTTTTAAAGGGTAAAATTTTATTTAATAATTTTAAATATTCAATTTAATAAAAATGAGTGCATAACATTGTTGAATATATTTATATAAAAAAATTATCTAAAAAATTTCATTAAGAGGTACCTCTTAATTATTAAGATTTTATTTTTTGTCTTACCGATTAAGAGGCATTCAGAGGTAACAAAAAAATAAACAGCATTATGCCTTTTAGCGAATAAGAGACGGTCCTTTAAGTGACAATCAGATATAAATAAAAAACCCCTAACATTGACATCAACACTCATGAAACCACTTTATTAATAGAGATAAATATATTTTAATTTTGGATCGACTTATGGTGGACTTGACAAATAAAAGGGTCGGTCCAAAAGGTCTTGTGCCCAAATAAAAGGAGAAAAGCTAAAATCCCATTTTTAAAGGCTCTGAAACGAGAGGCCCACAACCTAAGATAAAACGGGCATCATGTGCCACGGGCCTCGGGCCTTTTTTCTTTATATATATGGATAATAATAGGGTCCTTTACATAAGTATACAACAAATAGAAAATAATTACAAGAAAAGTGCATCAACTAAATAATTACAAAAAAAGTGTAATTAGGACTCATATTACAAAAATAGTATAATTCACATTAATAAAGAAACCTAAAATCAAGGATAACTAATAATTCAAATTCAAATTCAAATCTTGTCTCTAACAACAATTTCAAATCCATATTTCAAAATTCAAATCAAAATGAGAAAATTAAAAATAAAAAATTATGAAAGAGCTAATGTTCATCATCCTCCTCTCTCGCCGCCACCGCTGCCGCCGCCACATCGCCGCCAGAGTTGCTATTTTGAATTTCTTTTGACGATTTGGTTACCCACAAAAATTGAAATGGTTACCTTTATACTAATTTTGACTAGTAACTGCATCACATTTAAAATAAAATTGGTAATCAAATAAAACTGAATTGGTTACCTTATCAAATGGTTTGGTAACCAACTATATGAAATTTGGTTACCAACTGCATCACATCCAAAATAAATTAGTAACCTAATAAAACTAAATTGGTTACCTTATCGGAAGGTTTAGTAACCAACTGTATAAATTTTGGTTACCAACTGCATCACATTCAAAATATATTAGTAAACTAATAAAACTGAATTGGTTACCTTATCAAATGATTTGGTAACCAATTACATGAAGTTTGATTATCAACTGCATCACATCCAAAATAAATTAGTAACGTAATAAAACTGAATTGGTTACCTTATCGGAAGATTTTGTTACCGGTAAAAATAAAGAATGGACCGGTAGCGGTGGGAGGCGGAGGGATCGAGGAGAGGGAGGGGCGGGAGGAGGAGAGGGTGGGGCGTGGGGTGTGGGAGAGAGAGGAAGGAGGGGGAGAAAAGGGCGGGAGGAAAGGGAGGGGGTGGGGGTGGGGGTGGGGGTGGGGGTAGGGAGGGAGTGGCGGGAGGAGGTGGAGGCGGGAGAAGGGAGGAGGGGAGGAGGGGAGGAGGGAGGAGGGGAAGGCGGAGGGTGGGGAGAGGTTGGACGGGAGGAGGCGGCGGAGGGAGAGAGGAGAAGAAGAAGGGAAACAAAAATAGAGTGAGAGAAAATCGTGGGAGAGATAGTGAGAAAATTATGGGAGAGACGGGGGAGAAAATCGTGTGCATAATTAAAGGATAAGATTACACTCTTTTTGTAATTAAATATTGCATTTGCATTAATTGTGTAAATATTTAATGAGTGCACTTTTGTTGTAATTATATTTTTAAATGTACTATAAAATGTAATTGTTCCATAATATTAACTATCTTAAATTAAAACCCTAGCCATAAAATGGGAACTATATCCAAAACACTATCTCAAAGAATATGGTTTGTTTATTTTGTGAGAAAAAAAGTGATACATAGACGTAGGAAGTTTATCAAGGGTGAGCAATGACCATAATTATGGAGTATAATATAATTAAATAAAAAAAATTAATAATTTAATGAAACTCTAAAAAATTAATAAATAAAATCAGCATATATATATATATATTCCAATCAAAATAAAATAAGGAGGGCCACTTGTCCCCTCCTCTTGCCCTAACCTCCATCCACCCTGTATATATACTAGTATACTATTACCTTTTGTGTGTTTTTGATATAAAACAAGATGTAGACATAAATATATTCTTAGTAATAACAGAACTCATTTCATTAATTCGTAAAAGAATTTAAATTGTGTTTGTAATTTTAAAGAGAGAAAAGAACCAATAAGATCAAAAGTATTTCTCTGAGAGACCTTTTTAGGCAATAATGGGCATATACAGATGTGTATATTTTATTTGTGTATAGTCTGTCAAAACTACGTCGTTTTGAAAGATTTGTGTGCTTGATTTCTAATTTGAGGGGAGGTTGTTTTTTTATAAAAAAAATATCTACCAAAACGACGTAATTTTGACATATTATGCATAAATAAAACATAAACAACTGTTGTAAGACCCCAACTTATTATAAATAAAATTGAATTTCCTCTAATTATTATTTTTGAATAATAAAGTGCTAAATTGATATAATGATTTAGTTATGGGTGAAATGTGCAAATTTTACAAAATAAGCAAGTGGTTATAAAATATTCATTTTTGTTGAGAAATATTCTTTTGGTCATGGAATATTCTTTTTGTCGGAGAATATTCGTACGACGGCGCAGCAATTCGTGGACCTCATAACAAAATAACTGTTGGATGAAGAAAATGACAAAGTATGAGTTTTTATAAATAACGGTGTTATTGTTATCGTTAACAATGTTGGTTTACCTGGTGGTTAAAATACAGTAATACGCGTGGTTGCACAGTAGCACACGGTATTGCACAATATTTTTGAATGATTGATTCTTACGTAAGAAGGCACTACTCAATAATTGTTACAGTAATTACTTTTTAATATTTTATTGATTCAATACTTGTTGCGTTGATATTTTATATTATTGTTGTTTCAATAATTGTCGCTGCACAATATTTCTCATTATCAGATCAATAATTTATATTATTTGAATAATATTATTAGATAACATTATTGGCAATGTCTAAAAAATTCTGTCAATGAGAGGTTTAGTCATCTAATTGCGCGCTAGTAGGGAAAAATCCTTATTGGAAAGCCCCTTCTTTACTGAGAACGGCCTGGTTGTCATAATTGTAATTCTGTAATATTATTTGTGAATAATTAATTATTGATTTATATGATAAAAAAATATTTATTTTATGTGAATATAAATGAAGGAATTTTAGCATGAATTAATTATTGAAAGTTTGACATATTTTTGTGGAATTACAATTATTTCTCCGATAAATTATCCATTCAAATAGATTATTATAATATATTATAATTGTTTAATAATAATAGTATTATATATATAGGCATGTGATTAAAAGAAGAAGTGACCAAATGTATTGTTCAAAAGCAGTATTCCTTGTTTTCTTTTCTAAATTGGTGTGTGGAGAAATATGGTATGCAAAAGCATTTCAAGTGTGGTTTTTCATGCGTGGGGTCTCAACCTTGGAAAAAAGGGATTGTTAGGCATGATTGAGAATGTGAATGAGGCTATTTGGTTGTTAAATAAAATGTGTCTACAAGTTGTTTCAAAGGGAGGCTCCCACCCATATTGAAAGTAAGAGGTTAAGTTTTAAAAAATGAGGAAAGTTAGGCATGCTGTTGAAATTTGTTCATCCGAATTGTGATATAAAATGAGGGCAAACCTCCATCCTGAAATCACACCAATTCATAATCAAAAATTCTTCTTCTAAAGTATTGTAAGTATTTTTCTTGAGAATAAAAATACTTTGAGCGTAGTTTTTCTGCAAGATTTTCTCAGAATAATATCCGATATTCCAGTCAAATTCAATTCTACTAAGGTAAATGATATTATTTTATTGCAATACTCGTGAGAAATATTATTTTCTTTCATACTCTATATTATGTAAGCGATATTATTTCATCTCGTATTCTTGAATTTTAACTTACTATGGTAAGTATTGCTTATATAATTCCTGAAATGATTAGAAATTTTGCTTCATCTAATATCATTTCATAGGAATATTGATCTAAACTTTTTAATTAAATTTGAAACTTTTCATGACTGAGTACTGTTCATAGTTACTGTTCACGGTTAATGTTCATAATTATTGTTCACGGGTATTGTTCACGGGTACTGTTCACAAAAGAAAAAAATAATATTTTTTTTCCTTCCAAATTATCCGTTGTGACCCTTATTCTTGAAATTGAATCCATGTTTTGATCTTCACTATGGATTATTATGGAGCGTTTTTTTAAACTTGAATTATCTAAAGTACGAATCTCTAATCTTTATCCTTTTGTCTCACTGGATTCGTTCTCTAAAATATTTTTTATCATTCTCAGTCCTTAATGGTGATACTTGATGAATATTTTTGGCCTGTAGTGCAAAGATGTATGATTACTTGATGAATATCTTTGGCCCGTAGTGCAAAGATGAAAAGGTGTTGAGATGAACATGACCAACTGGTGATACAAATGAATATTTTTGGCCCGTAGTGCAAAGATTAATATTTGATTCAAGATGTATATTGATTGATGTTACAGGGATAAAATATTGATGATGGACTTTTAAATTCACAGATGATAGTAGATTTCATTCTTTACTTAACTCTTCTAATGAATTGTTATTTCCGCTGCGAATATTGATCTAAAACTGGTTGTCCATTATTATTTATCTGATTTGTTGAAGGCTAACGATAAATTGTTGTTCTTTATCTTAGTCATAATATTCTTTACTGGGCTAGTTGAACTCATCATTTTTATTTTTGTTCCATTTTTCTTCTCAAGAGGTGAGAATGTAGCAGGAACCAGTCGGGGTAAAGAGTGATGGTCCTAGACAGTTGTTTTAGCAGTCCTCACTATTTTTATAAAATAGTGTATAAATAAATATAATGATGATTTATTTGAGTGTGGATATTGTCTAGAGGACAATATTTGTATTTAAACTCACTGCATGTGTGTTGTCATATTTGCACGACAATTGTAATAATAAAAGTTGTAGTTGTTTCTGTACCATGTATTTAGCGACTCAGAATGGGTGATGTATACTTATTTTGGGGGCGTCACAGTTGGTATCAGAGCTTAGGGATATGGTCTCTGGCGGAGATCGGGGAATAGAACTAGGAGGGGAGAGAAAAGTAAATCCTTCGCTAGTGTGTCCTACCTAATCTTATTTATTGGTCTGTCATAATATAGGGATATTATGTGATATGTTAATTTGTTTAAATTAACCCTTGTTTTATGACAGTTTTTAAGAATGACAGCTGAGAACGTTAACAATGGAGTGCATTAGACCGTGGAACAACCTTTGATTACCAACGAAGAGAATGTGTAACAAGAAGGCAATATTCCTCCTGTAAACAACACTACCGAGCAAACGATGAATGATGGGATGTTTAGAAGCTTTTTGCAGTTCATGCAAAATCAGACGAGGGAGACTCGTGAACAAAATACTGGTGGAAATGATAGCAACACGCGGCTTGTCACAGCCAAGCAGTTCAAGGAGTTAGGACCACCAGATTTCTGGGGAAAGCCGAATCCGATTAAGGCGAAAACGTGGGTCAAGCAAATTACCAAGATATTCGATGTCTTGGGATGCACGGAAGAACAAAAGGTTCCATTCGCCACCTTTATGTTCCGTAGTGAGGCTGATTACTGGTGGGAATCTGTTAAGCGTACCCAGCCAGCCGCACTCAGCATGTCTTGGGAAAGATTTCTGAAACTGTTCAATGACAAGTAATTTCCTGAAAGTATTCGTCATATGAAGGAGGTAGAGTTTATTAGACTGAAATAAAACAACATGACAGTGTCCCAGTACGAGGCAAAGTTCGCAGAGTTATCCAGGTTTGCACCTAATTTGGTAAATAATGAGTAACGTATGACGCAGATGTTTCTGAGAGGTCTAAAACCCGAGATTCGGCAATATTTTATCTCTCATAAATTTTCTTTATATTCAGATGTTGTAAACAGGGCCCAACTATTAGAGCGAGACAATGAGTATGTTCAACCGAGGGACCACAACCAGGGTCGTACTGGTGACAGCAGTAATCAGAGCGATGATAACCATCGAGGAGGGAAAAATACGGACAAAAGCGGTAACCACTCGGGTGGTCATCGTGGCCATGATAATAGGAGATGTGAGTCAAGTGGAAATTTCAAAAAGAGGAGATTCAACAATGACGGAAAGACATCAGCACCAACATCAACACCAATAACAAATTCTAGGGGAGGAGAACGACCGTCCGTTAGATGTTACAAATGCAGAGAGGAGGGACACATAAGTCCAAACTGTTCACAGCTTTCCAAGGTATGTTTCAATTGTGGAAAAGACGGTCATATAGCCCGATTTTGTCCCGTAGCGAAGTCAAGTCCAACTGGGACGGCGACACCAAAGACGAATACGGACAAAACAAAGCCGGTGGTTCAAGGGAGGGCGTTTGTAGTGACTTGCCAAAACACGAGAAACCCGAACGAGGTGATCACGGGTAAGCTAATCTTGAACCCTTACGAAGTTTATACCTTACTAGATACTTGTTCTACCCATTCTTTTATCTCTCCTACTTGTGCTCAACGTTTAAATTTGACTACGGAGAAATTGGACTTTTACTTATCTGTTGAAACTCCATTGGGTGAAACCTTTGTTACATCTACAGTTTATAAATCTTTCTTGATCCAAGTTGGCACAATCACATTACCTATTAATCTTATTTCTTTAAAGATACTTGCATTTGATGTGATTTTATGGATTGATTGGTTAAGCACTCATTATGCCAAAATTGATTATTTTCGTAAGGTTGTTAGTTTTTATATTTCTAACCAACGTATTATACGAATTCAAGCAACTAAACCACTAAAATCAGTCACTATCATATCAAGCCATAAAGCTATTCATTTATTAAAAAATGGATGTCAAGCTTTCTTAGCCCATATTATGGACTTGAACAAAAACACGTCAGATTTGAATAATATTCCTGTTGTTAATAAATTTTCTGGCGTATTTCCTGAAGAACTTCCTGGTCTACCCTCGGAACGTGAAGTTAAATTCTTTATTGATCTCGAACTGGGTACAAAACTCATTTCTAAAACCCCATATCGAATGGCTCCTATTGAACTTCAGGAGTTAAAAGTTCAACTACAGGAATTGTTAGATATCGATTTCATTTGTCCTAGTACATCTCCTTGGGGTGCTCCTGTTCTATTTGTAAAAAAGAAAGACGGGAGTATGCGACTTTGTATTGACTATCGAGAATTGAATCATGTCACCATCAAGAATAGGTATCCGCTACCTCGCATTGATGACCTGTTTGACCAGTTGCAAGGAACACAATTCTTTTCAAAGATCAATGCTCGTTCTGGATATTATCAGCTGAAGATTAAAACTGAGGATATTCCAAAGACTGCCTTCAGAACTCGGTACGGGCATTATGAATTCTTAGTCATGTCATTTGGATTGACTAATGCTCCTGCTATTTTCATGGATATGATGAACCATGTATTCAAGGAATATTTGGATCAGTTCGTTGTTGTCTTTATTGATAACATCCTCATCTATTCCAAAAGTCGTGAAGATCATGAGCACCATTTGAAGCTGGTACTTCAAAGACTTCGAGACAACAAGCTATATGCCAAGCTGAAGAAATGTGAGTTCTGTCTTAAGGAAGTAGCATTCCTTGGGCACGTGGTCTCAAAACATGGAGTATCTGTTGACCCGACAAAGATTGAAGCAATACAAAGTTGGGAGCAACCGAAGTCGGTGATCGAAGTGCGTATCTTTTTGGGCTTAGCTGGTTATTATCGGAGATTCGTGGAAGGATTTTCTCGAATTGCTACTCCGTTAACTCAGCTGACTCGGAAAGATACAAAATTCATATGGAGCGAGGAATGCGAGAAGAGTTTCCAAGAGCTTAAAAGGAGACTCATTTCGGCACCTGTTCTGACAATACCATCTGGTTCGGATGGATTTGTTATCTACAGTGATGCTTCAGGCAAAGGGTTAGGATGTGTTCTCATGCAACATGGGAAAGTCATAGCCTATGCCTCGCGACAACTCAAAGAATATGAGAGGAATTATCCTACTCATGATTTGGAGTTGGCAGCAGTCGTTTTTGCGTTGAAAATTTGGAGACACTACTTGTATAGGGAGAAAGTAGAGATTTATACGGATCATAAAAGTCTCAAATATTTCTTCACCCAAAAGGAACTCAACATACGGCAACAACGTTGGCTCGAGCTGTTGAAGGATTACGACCATAACATTCAATATCATCCTGGAAAAGCAAACGTTATAGCTGATGCATTGAGTAAAAGATCGTATGCGGGTACGAGTGCAATGTTGTTAAAATAAAGACCCATTTTGTACGACTTACGAAGGATAGAGATAGAGTTAAAGACTCCAGGGACCCACGTGATGATGGCGAATATACGAGTAGAACCGACTTTAATCGATAAAGTTAAAGTTGCTCAAGCTACAGGCATGGAGCTGATGCGTATGAAGAAGAAAGTGCAAGAAGGTGCTATTCCAGAAGCAAGAATTGATGAAGAAGGAATACTTTGAGTCAACTCCAGACTTTGCGTTCCTAACGACTCTGACTTGAAACATAGAATCATGATGGAGGCACACAACACACCATTTGCAATCCATCTTGGGAGTACCAAAATGTATCACGATCTTCGACATACATTTTGGTGGAGCAATATGAAGAGAGAGATCACAGAGTTTATCTCAAGGTGTTTAACCTGTCAACGTGTAAAGGCAGAGCATCAAGTGCCAAAGGGTCCATTGCAACCACTTGAGATTCCAGAATGAAAGTGGGAACACATTACTATGGATTTCGTTACGGGTCTTCCAAGGTTTCTCAAGGTATAGATGCGATTTGGGTTATTGTTGATAGATTAACCAAGTCTGCTCATTTCTTGCCTATACGTGAGACTTATTCCCTATAACGTCTTGCTCGTATGTACATAAATGAAATTGTTAGATCGCATGGCATGCCAGTATCCATAGTTTCGGATCGTGACCCAAGATTCACTTCACGATTTTGGGTTAGCTTGCAGAAAGCTATGGGGACGGATTTACGATTCAATTCAGTATACTATCCTCAAACGGACGGACAATCGGAAAGGACTATTCAAACCCTTGAATATTTATTTAGACTCTGTTTCCTAGATTTCAAAGGAAGTTGGGATAAGTACTTGCCACTGGTGGAATTCTCTTACAACAACAGTTATCAGACAAGTATCGGCATGGCTCCATTCGAGGCGTTATATGGACGAAAGTGTCGTTCTCCAGTATGCTAGGACGAGGTGGGAGAATAAAAATACTTTGAGCGTAGTTTTTCTGCAAGATTTTCTTAGAATAATATCCGATATTCCAGTCAAATCCAGTTCTACTAAGGTAAAGGATATTATTTTATTGCAATACTCGTGAGAAATATTATTTTCTTTCATACTCCATATTATGTAAGCTATATTATTTCATCTCGTATTCTTGAATTTGAACTTACCATGGTAAGTAGGATTGAGCAAAAAATGAGTATAACCGAATAACCGAAATAATTTAACCAAATTTTTTTACTATTTCGGGTATTTTTTACAATTCGGTTATATCCGAATTTTTTTTCGGTTTACGGTTACTTGTTCGGATTTCATTTTTATATTATTCAGTCTACCCGAATACCGAATAAGTTCTTAAATAAAGCCTCATCTTATCTCATAACCGAATAACTCTTCCCTTACTCTCTCGGTCTCCCCGTCTCTATCTTTATCTCTTATCAGTTATCTCACAGACTTAAACTCTCAACCCAGATCAGCAGATCTGATCTAAAACTCACATCTCAGAAATCAAATCTCGATTTCTCGATCTCCATCTCCATTCTTCCTCCTCTTTGTTTATTCCATATCTCAAAATGGGTCATCAGAAACAGTGAAGTCCACGAATTTGGGCGCCTTAATCTTCTCGTAAAACTCCTCATCTTCTCCTTCTTCTTCTTCATTCAACTCTCTTCGTTCTGTTTCTTCTACTTCTTTGATCGTCTCTGTTGGTTGTTGAGGTTCCATTTCTTCGCAAAGAAGAGAGAGAGGTGAAACGGAACGTGGTGAGGCGAACGGTTAAAGTATGTATACTAGACAGATAGATAGCTCTCTCTGTTTCTTTGTGCTTTGCAGATAATCGAAGAGTGCTTTTTAAACAACAGGTTATTTCCATTTCGCCCCAATGATCGTTACTGGTTTTGTTTCTTCAAGATGGAGTTTGTAAAGAAATATTTTCTTAATTTCAGTTATTATCCGAACAACCGAATAGTAAATTCGGTAATTCAGTAATTCTATTAATGGCTTATTCGGTTATTTGTTCGGATACCAAAAGTATACAATTTTTTGGTTTTCGGTTATAATCAAATAGTCTATTCGGTTCGGTTATAACTGAATGCTCAGCCCTAATGGTACTGTTCACGGGTACTGTTCACAGTTACTGTTCACAAAAGAAAAAAATAATATTTTTTTCCTTTCAAGTTATCCGTTGTGACCCTTATTCTTGAAATTGAATCCATGTTTTGATCTTCACTATGGATTATTATGGAGCGTTTTTTTAAACTTAAATTATCTAAAGTATGAATCTCTAATCTCTATCCTTTTGTCTCACTTGATTCATTCTTTAAAATATTTTTCATCATCCTCAGTCCTTAATGGTGATACTTGATGAATATCTTTGGCTTGTAGTGCAAAGATGTATAATTACCTGATGAATATCTTTGGTCCATAGTGCAAAGATGAACAGGTGTTGAGATGAACATGACCAACTGGTGATACAAATGAATATTTTTGGCCCGTAGTGCAAAGATGAATATTTGATTCAAGATGTATATTGATTGATGTTACAAGGACAAAATATTGATGATGGACTTTTAAATTCACAGATGATAGTAGATTTCATTCTCTACTTAACTCTTCTAATGAATTGTTATTTCCGCTGCGAATATTGATCTAAAACTGGTTGTCCATTATATTTTATTTGATTTGTTGAAGGCTAACGATAAATTGTTGTTATTTATCTTAGTCATAATATTCTTTACTGAGCTAGTTGAGCTCATCCTTTCCCTTTTTATTCCAGGTGAGAATGTAGCATGAACCAGTCGGGGTAAAAAGTGATGGTCCTAGACAGTTGTTTTAGCAGTCTTCACTATTTTTATAAAATAGTGTGTAAATAAATGTAATGAGAATTTATTTGAATGTGGATATTATCTAGAAAATAATATTTGTATTTAAACTCACAACATGTATGTTGTCGTATTTTGTACGACAATTGTAATAATAAAAATTATAATTGTTTTTGTATCATGTATTTGATGACTCAAAATGAGTGATGTATACCTATTTTGGGGACGTCACAAGTGTGTACGATCATATTACTCTTTTTCTTTAATAACTTTTCTGCCAACTCAAACTAGAAAAGTCGATTCGAATGAGCTTTATAAAAACTTAAATGAAATATTAAAATACCAAAAATAGTTTTATAACAACTTTTAAATATAATTTCAGAAGGGAATAATAATATACTATCCTAAATTAAAACTTCAAATACACAAAGAAAGAAAATAATTTTTTTTATCATCTTCTCTCATAAGTTTTTTTTTTTTTTTTTTTTTTTTTTTTTTGCTTTACTCGCCAAATTCACAAACATAGTGTTCATATTTTTCAGTTTCTATGTGAAGACCACCAATATTTATTTTTTATTTTTAATTATTTCCCTACATAATTTTAATAAGTTGCTAATAATAAATAAACTATTTAAAACTATTATTATTAATTATAAAATTTATTTATTTATTTCAAATTTAGATAAATCATTTTAAAGTTTAAACTAAAAATTTTCATTTAAAAAAAAATTCAAAATCGTCTAATATTTTGAAAGAGTGGAATATATAAAAACTTGAAGCAAAAGAGGCAAGTGAAACTCCAATTCAGTCTTCCAGGAGTCCCTACTCTCTCCGCTCTCATAGATATCAAGGCACTCTCTCAGGTACTACTTTGCACCACCACTGTTTATTTCGTCGTTTTTCAGCTCTTTTTTATCTTTCCCAATATGCGGTTCATTTCTATTCAATTCTGTGATCAGTGATGCTTGTTTCTGATCGAGTTGACCCAAAAAATGATGGGTTTGTTTGGGTTTATGATTGTATCTACAATTTACACAAAAAGATTGAATTTTGAGTTGTAATTCAAAATTGGCAGGGGTTTTAGAGTTTTCATTTCAGTTTGAATGAGTAAATAATATGGGTTTTTAAGACCTTTTTTTTTCTTCTCTTTTTCCTTCCTGTTTGACAGTTCAGGATATCAAAATGTAGTTGTTTGAGATTAATAGGTTTTTATTTTTCTTTTGGTTCAAAGTTTTTTAGGTTTTCTTCAGTTGGTGAACTTAAAATTAAGCTCATGAGGGTTTTTGATACGATTTGTACTTTTTGTTTTGAAAATTCTAAAAACAAGCTAGATTAGGATGACACTGACTTGTTCATAGTTTTCATGTGATTGGTAAAGTAACTTATTTTTTTTAATGACTGATTCTAAATTTTGGGGTAGATTAGGCTGAATTCTGGGTCTGTAGATTCCCAAACAATCAATAATGGACTATTTTAGACTCTCAAGTTCTGAAAGTTTTTGTGAATCA
This sequence comes from Panax japonicus, assembly GCA_020205505.1. NCBI lineage: Eukaryota > Viridiplantae > Streptophyta > Magnoliopsida > Apiales > Araliaceae > Panax > Panax japonicus. The sequence continues at coordinate 74,482,346 of CM035110.1, forward strand.
CTGAGGAATTTTCTTTTATGGTCTTGGCTTTACGGTTGAATGCGGCTTTTACATACAACTATATAAAACAAATTGAGATTCTATATGTTTCTTCTTATTGTAGCTTTTGGCAATAGGCATCCTGAATCCTCAGGTTTTCTGTAAACTTTAACTGTTTGAAGTTCTTTCAGGTATTGAACTGGACCTTGAATATTATGGGAAGTAATGGTGTTGACGAGAGCATGACTTCTGGGAGCAATGTTGCTATATGTTCCGAGGCCATTGTGGAGATAAAGATAAAGACATTGGATTCTCAAACTTACACATTGCGAGTGGACAAATGCGTAAATACTATTTTCTTTTCCTGACTATTCAAGATCACCACCTATATAGTTTATTATCCGACCTATATTAATTCTATAGCTAACTAAATGCCATATTTCACTGAACTTAGAAGTTCCTTACTCATTCAAGTTTTATTTGTTAACTTTTTAGGAGAAAATATTCCTTCTAACTCATCAGGAAAAACAATTATATCTTTTTGATACACATAGGATACTAAGATCACACACACATTATTCATAATTTTAAATACACTGGAGGTGCTTGACTTGAGATTCAACCATAGTTTTTATTATTTTGAATTATCTATTAAATTTGATAGCATTTTAACACAATCCTCTTTTTTAATATTTTATTTTTTTCCAACTTTTATCTGCAGGTACCAGTCCCTACATTGAAGGAACAGATTTCTACGGTTACTGGTATATTGTCTGATCAACAACGCCTAATATGCCGTGGAAAGGTACTGAAGGATGATCAGCTCTTGTCAGCTTACCGTATCCTTCTTTATTCATTCTCTTTTAGTTCATGTTGAAGAATTGTTTTTGTCATAGTGGTAAGAAGTTTTGTTTACTTTGCTTTTTATTGCATGAAACGGAAATCATCCTTTGTCATTCCTTTTTATATACTCATATCTCTTCTCTTTGGCTGTACCACACTAGCCAAATAGGGAAGGTGGCCAACCTTTTTGAGTAGATATCTCGTCCCTGCTCGGTAGGCTTCACTTTGGAAATCGTTTCTGTTTCTACCTCCCTTTTTCCACCCTTTTTCCTCTCTTTTTTTTGTATTTTTTTGTTTTGTTTTCTTGTTTCCATTTTCTTAGACCTATGGGTGATTGACATACTTCCCTGATTGACATACTAATAGCATTTGAGAAGGGATATTTAATTTGAAAGATAAGTAGCATCCAATAATTAAGCCCAAGAAACCGGTCTGCTGATCCTTTTGCTGTGATGGACAAGCATTCTAGAGAGTCAGAAATCAGCAACTGCAAACCTCAGTATTAAATGAAGCTGTCTCAATTTACTTTGTTATTGATGTGCAAAGAGAGATCATCATATAGAATAAGTGCAATGTTAATAACAGGGATATGTGTGGTACTATTTGCATGTTTGAAGGAAAATATGGAAGACTTTATGATGCGGAACGGGCCAAGAAAGCTAATGAAAAAGTTGATGTGTAATTCAGTAACGTACACTTGTAATAACAATCTTAAAATCCACTTACTGCAGCCTGCAGATAAACAGTATGGTCAAATACTAAGACCATCTCGGAGCAACAAACTACTATGACTACCATGTCCAGAAATCTTAATGTTACTACATTAACTCCTAAATCATTACACTTATCAAAAATAAAAAAAGAAAAAAAGAAAAAAAGAAAAAAAGAAAAGAAATAGATACTACTAAATCATTAAAAAGTACCCATAAAACTGAAGCAGCAGGAAGGGTTCCGGAGCTCTACAAATTTCAAGTAAGTTGAAAAATCATTAACTTAATAATTATTAATTGACAATGACATCTACTTTGAAAGCAGAAATATAATGGTGTTATGTGATGCATTTTTTAGATTCTTGCTTCCCCCCCCCCCTCTCTTCCTGTTCAGGTCAAAAAAAGAAAAGGTAAAAGGATAAGTCATGAAGTATGGTGTTCTAGGTAAGGAAATTCAAGTATTTGAGAATTATTTCCTTATTGTACTTGGATAATGGAGTTCCTTGAGTATGACCAATAGATGTGGAAGATGGACACACTTTGCATCTGGTTGTGAGACAACCTATTTCCCCTTTGTCAGAGAGCTTCCCTGATCATCCAGGTTTGCTACTCTTTTAAGTATCTTTGTAGGTTATTCTGAAATCTGATTTTGGTTTAATATGATGTATGAACGCTCTTGTATGAACTGCCTGTTAGTAAAAGAGATGTGATACTTTCTCCTGGTTAAAGTACTAAAATATTTGCCGAAGAAATCAGTACAGAGCTTCAAAAGTTTATTTTCCAATAATATCCTCAAGGTCGCTGGTTCCAATCTCCATGCTTGGGGCCAAAATTACCTTTAATTTTATCTCTTAATATTATAAACTCTACCAGAAAAAGATATCAGGGACTAGAGGCTAGACCTTATCTATGAATTATGAAATCATTTAGGTCAACCATACTGCCAGATGATACCTAGTTTGGGGTTTGCAGTCATTGGTTGCAAATTATGAGATTTATGGGAACTGAGTGTTTGCTGCTGCTGGAAATCAGAAAATAAATTTAATTAAAGCTGGTTTATAAATATCTTAATTCTGGTCCTCAAATTCGGCACTTTGAAATTGATATTCAGTGTCCGTCAAATATTTGTTGCGTTCCTCATATACCATGGTTCAGGATTTTCAATTGTATTATAACACTTTACTTTTTGAGTGTGTATCCCTGTATGTTTTCTTTGTTTGCTCTATAAAGAGATTAGGCCAATTCTTTGTATGCTGTAATTTAATTCTTAGAATGATGGATTTGCAGCAACTGATTCAGTGTCAAGTGCGGATCATGGTCGAGGCAATCAAGCAGGTACTAGTGTGCTAGTTGGGACCTTTAATATATCTGAACAAGGTGATGGAGCTTTACCAGATCTTGGTCGGGTAAGATTACAATTTATATGGAATTATACATGGTTTTTGTTAGCATGATTAACTTTAAGTACAATGATTTATTTTCTATGAACTCCCATTGGTAGATTGTGTCAGCGGTTCTAGGTTCTTTTGGAGTCACAGATGTTGGCAGCAGCAGTGAAGGGGTTAATTTGCAAGTAAGTTTCTATTGGCTTACATCATCAACCATCTTGTAGATAATGTTGAAGTTTTTGCATTTGAGGTTGATGTAGGGCTGGTCTAGAATGGTTGATAAATAAAGATTAAGATGACAAACAAGGGCTAAGAGCCTAAGAGTACCTATCCTCGGTAGAGAAAAACACATAAAGCACAAAGCTTTAGTATCATATCACTTCATAATTCAAGTCTGAAAATAAATAAGGATTACAATGCTTTATATAGAGAACCTACGACTTAACGACCAAGTAAAACCAAATCTCTTTCTCAAACATGAAGAGCTGCATATTTTTATTGATTGGCAATACACTGACCATAAATGGCTAAGTTTGTTGGAAAGTTTGCTGTGAAGTTATATATGATGTTTGCTGTGAAGTTATATTTGACTATGGTACACTGAGCATAAGTGGCTCAGGATCACTCCATTTCAATTTTCAGCAGCCGAGAGAAATAAAAAAATCTACCCAAAAGATTGTAGTTTTGGTTTGCTTGCTCAGATTACTGTCCGTTTTGTTTCTGGGCAAGGCCCTAGTAGTGAGGTCTTTGACCAACAATTCAAACTTGTTAGATGAAATATTATTTTGCTAAAATATTAGTAGACAGTTTATGTTTTTTGTATGTCTGGAAAAATTGCTTTATATTCTTGCTCTGTAATTTTTTTTGTTTTCAGGCACCTGTTTTAGAAAGGCTTTCAAGGGCGACTGACCCTGGTGGTTTCAGAAATTCTAGCAGACAGCAACCAAACCAGGGTGCTACAAGGGGCGGTTTTCGACATCCAGCTGCCTTTACTTTGGACTCTCTGCAGCCGCAGGTAAAACTCTGATCTCTTTGCGTTCTTCTTGTAGCTTCATCACTTGATTTTGTGAATTCTAATGTATAAATAGTTTTGCTCAAACTTTAGGATCTTCATAGGGTAAGTGTAGTCTAGATTAGAGACAATTAAGTTATCTTCGTTTGTACGTTTTTTTTGTGAATTGTGATATATTATAAGGATTTGGTCATTTAAAAAAAAATCCTAGGTAAAGTATATTCTAGAGGAGAAACAAATACATTATCTTCTTCTCTATATTCCCCATCTGCTATTACTATACATTTTCCTCTTTTTTCCTCCCCTTTACTTTGCACTCCCAAAATAGTTTAAGGCACTCCACGAACATGGATCTTTCTATTTGACCATACTATGAAAACAAACGGAGTTCCTGAAGTTGTTTGTGTAGTACCAATTGCATCAAACCTTACTTGGTTGAACTGGAATATAAATTCATGTTTATCTTGCAGGTTATTCCTGATTCGTTGACAACTTTGTCCCAGTATTTGAGCCATATGAGACAAGAATTTAGTGCCAATGGTCAGGAAATCCTCTATTGTTGGACTTTATTAATACTCTGATTAGTTTGACATTTCATGAATTTTACGAAGAATCTTAATTTTGGACTTGGCAGTCGAAGATCAGAGCAATCCTTCTCAAGCTGCAGTTAGTCATGGTTGTGATGGGCAAAATTCGGATGCTGCGTCAGCTTCTGCTGGGACGCGTGAAAGGCTCCCAACACCAGCATCCTTGGCAGAAGTGATGCTGTCTACAAGGCAATTCCTAAATGAACAAGCTGGAGAATGCTTATTGGTATGTCCTTTACTTTTTAACGGTTTCTTTTCAGATTTAGTCAATCTGCTAATTTGAACAGTGTTTGCAAGAGCTTCTCCTACATATGAACAATGATTTATTGTGTTACCCACCTGACTGACTCCAATGAATACTTGTATAACTAAATTAAAAGAAAGAACAACATCAAGCTACTTGTTAGGACTTAAAGTTCAACTTGCAATGAGATTGTCCCTTTGAAAAATTGGTACATAGAATTTTATTGTGCATTTTCTTCAAATTTGAGAAGGAAGAAGAGAAATAAAAGAGAAGTAAATTATAAAATGATGATTGGCAAAACTAATGATTTAACCTTTGTAGTTGACACGTTTTACTTAATACACTACCGAACTTTTAATTTTTCAAATTACCCCATTGAACTAATTATTATTTTAAAATTGGATCATTCTGTTAACTTTGGTTGACGGCTGTTAAATTCTTTAAGTTATTATTCGACGTGGACTTAAAAAAAAGAAAAAAAATGATATGGCCACGTGGATTACTCCACCACCCACCTCAGCTCTCCGACAACGATGCCGATGGAGAGATCCGACGCAACTGTCGACCCGAGGAGCGGCAGAGCTATTGGGCTTACTTGAGCCGATTGTGATTCTCGACCTCACTCTGCTGCTCTCCTTCGACCTCAAAATCGCTTTCTTTCTTCATCCCTTTAAACCTTAAATGATTATCATCCGTCATTGACGAAGCTCTGTATTTGCTTCAAGTTCGATCTGGGTATTGTGATTTTTATTCTCTTGGGATTCCTGACATGGCTTTTGGGATTTTAGGGTTATCTTTCATCTGGGATTCTAGATTTTTTTTAATCTTCTAATTGTTAGAGGTGATGGACTGTTTTAGTGTTTGATTGTTGAGGCTTTGATCGAATTGGGTGTATCTCCTTTAATTTAAATTAAAGGTTTCTCTTTTGTCTTCAGTTTGTCAATTTTTGTGCTAATTAGGCCCTCTCTTACTGTTGATTTTTGAATTTTGCAAATTCAGAATTAGGATTTATTGGTATTTGTGTTTGTAGATGTGAGTTTATAAAACCCTTTGATGCAATTGTGTTACCCAAATCCCGAATCATAAGCTGGTGGTGGCAACTCAGTATTTGAATCCATCAAATTAAGGACTTTTGGGGCTTGTTCAGGCTATTTTGATGATCGAGGAGTAAATGAAGATGAATTAGGTGCTGAAGATACTGTTCTATCTTTACCTAGGAATTGTTCAGGGAAATTATGCCTAGCATTTTCACCTTTCAACTTGAAGGCCTTGCGATCATAAGCCATGGTGGTGTCCTCGGCAGTGTCAAAGGTGCTGAGCCAGAGGGGTGTCCTGTTGCGAGGGAGACGAAAGAGATTTGTTAGATCTAAAATAATTAGATCTATGGTTAGATCTATTTTTGTTAAAGAAGAAAGATGTTCTGATTTTTGATTTTGATTTTTATGTTTTTTATTATTTTTTTGCCACGTGTAATATTTTTTTTCCAATGCCACATGATAAAATCTTAACACGTCTGTCTACTTTTTTTAACAGAATGACCCAATTTGAAAATAATAATTTGTTTACTGGGATAATTTGAAAAATTAAAAGTTCGATGGTGTAATTAGTAAAACTTGCCAACTACAATGGTTAATTCATTAGTTTTGCCAATGATGATTTATCCCTTCTTTTCAATGCAGTCTGTATGACTAGTATCTACACTTGTACATAGTAAGAAACACAAGTATAGATTACTATAGGCTTAGTGAAAGTGGTTTTCTGACATAAGAGCTCTCTTCGTTGCTAAAATTCCTCAACAGTCATGGAAATATATGTACCCGTGTGATTTTGCTTGAAAGTACAGGGTCTCAAGTTACCATGACCATAGAAGTGTCAGTGTGTGTCGCAATGGTATCATTGAATTTAAAATATAATGGTTCTTTATAACTTATGTAAATTTCTGCAGCAACTTACAAGGCAGATAGAGGACCATGAAAGTGTGACTAATCCTGTAGCACGGATGGGAATTCAATCCAATGCTATGAGAATAGGAGCTCTTTTTCAAAACTTGGGTGCTTTCCTGCTTGAGCTTGGTCGTACAACCATGACACTTCAGATCGGCCAATCACAGGTGTGTTTAGTTTTTTAATTTTCTAATAAATAATTTTCCCTTTTCTTTTTATGTAGGGTTTCAATGGAATTTAGCATCTATCATGTGTGTGCATTTGAAGGTTCTTGTCAGTTATTTCTAGTAGTTTTCCTCTTTTCTGTGAGGTTGGGGAAGGAAGCATATACATAAAATTAGCTTAGATAGCCATACTGAACATTTTTTATTACTTCCATGTCAGGCTGACGCTGTTGTTAATGCTGGACCTGCTGTGTTTATATCCACATCTGGTCCAAATCCTATAATGGTTCAGGTAATACCGTAATATCTTTCATTAATTTTCCAAATACGTTTGCTGAAAATTATTATACTTTGTTTTTTATTTATTTCTATGTTTGCCATCCCTCCAATCTGAACTATGACAGCCACTTCCTTTTCAACCCGGAGCAAGTTTTGGGGCGATTCCTGTGGGAACTGTACAACCTAGCCCTGGGCTATATAGTGGATCTATTGGTTCTGGTTTTCTTCCAAGGAACATTGATATCAGAATACGAACAGGTATGATAGTTATACTAATCTAGAGTCCTTTCTTATGCTGGTTACTAGGCTTGCATCAGTTTGATCCTAACAAATGACAACCACTCGCATAGAACTCTAGCCGTTCCACAATGACTAGTAATTACGCAGAATATGTGGAGAAATCTCTCCACTCGTTGCCTGTTGGAATGAAAATGGTTCAGCACAGTATTAAATGTAGGTTTTTGATCAGGACACTAGTCATTGTGGATCCTCCCCATCTTCACTGTACTATGTATCTCATTCTCTGTTATGAGCTCCATCATTATCTTTTTGGGGACCCATGTTTAAGTCAGCATTGCAAGGGAAAAGGCATGTCTGAATCACTAGGATCACTTCAACTATGTAATATTAATTGACGTAGCATATGTGCTGGAGGGACCTCTCTGCCTATTTTCATTGGTTTTGGGCAGATGTTTCAACACGGTATTAGTGTAGATCTCTGGTTCACTTTAAAATGAGTTTTATCTGTATCTTCGACGTAAATGGTTCCATCATCACCCTCTGTTTAATCCTCCATGTGCAAAATGGGTTGCGTGTGAGGCGGTGAGTTAGAATTGTTAAACCTTCATCAACTAGGTAGTGTCAATCAGGCTAGGTTATATGCTTGAAGGTCCTATCTTCTTATTTCCAGTTGGTTTTCGATTGGATTTTCAGCACATTTATTTTAATGTGTTTTATCTATATATAGTAATAGTAAATATTGTGTTGAAACTAAATTCCTGAGACATTTGAATTTCAGTATGTTCTTCAATTCCTAATTAATTGATGTGCTAGTTTCTTGGATTTATGATATTTTATTCATCTTGTTTTTCATGGTTGTTAACAACTATTAGGTTCAGTAATGCCCTCATCTGTTGCGAACCCAAGGGATCCTACAGTTGGACAGCCTAATCCAACAGCTTCCGCTGGTGAAAATTCTTTTCATCAAGCCACTGCAGGTGCCACTGGAAGTTCGTCCTCCATTAGACCATCTGAAGTGCGAGTAATCCCCCTCGGGACTGTCGTAGCAGCTGTTCCTGCTCCTGGCGGGCGTGCACCCTCTAACTCATCTCGTGGTTCTACGGGGTTATTCTATCCAGTTCTTGCAAGAGTTCATCATGCAAATTCTGAAAATTTAAATGGTACTACTAGAGTTCAGGCATCTGATGAACCTCTACCTCAAGGTGTTAATACTGCAAGGCAATCAATTCTTAATGCTGCCTCGCAGGAGCGAAACAATGAAGTCCCCAGAGCAGATGGTAACCCTGCAATTACTCTGATTACCTAATTCTATCAATTTGTTTATATGTGACTGGTGCTTACAAGTACTATTTAAGTAGAAGAAAAGCTACAACTTTCATGGCTGTGCTCGCTCCATCAGTTTTTAAGGGTTCTGTATATTGTGGATTATTTTTAGTTTACCAAATTTGCACGCATATCATATCATATCATATCATAATACTTGGATTTTTATTATTTAATTCTTATTTTAAAAAATTCAAAAAGAAAGAAAATCATTATTAACGAAGAAAGGCACATTCTATTATTTCATTTCATGTTTTTTTTGTCATACCTTCTGCAGGGGTTCATGGCAGTCTTGATCAATTGTTCAGAACTATTTTAGCTGATGCACAGATCCACGACATTAACTTTCATGGAATTGGTCCAATATCCGCTAATGGGAATGTGGAAGCAGCTCACGCTGCTAGTTCTCAGGAGGCAGCACCAAGAGCGAGTGATGAAGGAACTTTCTTGTCTAATTTGCTACATCAGATCATGCCCATTGTATCTCAAAACATAACTGAGACAAATAATTCATCTGTAGAGGGAGTGGATGTTATAGAAGATAGAACTATGCAAGTATCTTCAGTACAAGTAAGCTTTCCACAACATTGGAGGATCCAAATGTAAAGCTGGGTAATCTGGTGTTGAAACAAAGTAACCTTGAGCAATCAAGTGCAAAGATTTATATACGACTGTCTGAAGAATTTTGTACATATGTGCAGGCTCATCAGGATAATTCAGATAGAGGGACCTCCTCGCGCCGCCGGAACAAACCCCCATCTTCAGAGAGCTCAAAAAGGCAAAAGGTGTTTTCTTCATTTGTTTTATTTTATATCTAAAATTATATTTTCCTTGGTTGTCTTTTGAGGGAACGAGGCCGTTGTTGCCTTGGATGCAACTAAATGGAACACCTGGATTTTTTTAATTAAAACTTGAGAAGTTTGAAGTAATCCATGCTTGCTCTGGACATGTTTTAGTTTTTAAGTCTAGTTTGCCACTACTGGTAGGCTTGTTGTCCAAAGAAGGAACCCGTCTATGGCTTTTAAAGTGGGAAAGAGGTGGGTAGTCTACATTTTGAAACCTACAAACTGGATCTTTGAATTGGCAATCATACAAGTTTAAAATGAACACCACAATTTGAGTAAAGTAGATGGTGGTCCTGCATATGAAGCCGTGTGTTAGGTCCATTCGGAGCAGAATTTGTTGGCCTGTAATACCCCTTGCGGTCAAATTGTATCAATTTGAGCTTTTGAATAAAAAAAAAGGGCATTATAAAAATTAGTTGTTCTTCTCATCCAGTAATCTTCTAGGCTTAAAAGTTGAATTATGGCTCATTGAAATAATTTTGAAAATGTTTATGTACATTTTAATTATAGGGATGATATTTCCTTCTGTCCAAGAAGGGTAATGTAACATTGACAATGATCAGTTATTCTCTCCTACTGATCCTATTTTAAAGGAACCATATCATGATTAACAGTAACATTTATTTCATTGAAATTGTCCTTTCTGAACTCGTAGACTTGCAAAAGCACTTGAGTAATTCAGGCTACGTGCTTTATGGTGAATTTGAGATGATTCACTATATAAAATTTCTTCCTTGCATTCGTCACTTAATTTGAATGTGTTAGGTTTCAACCATTCTCAACCAAGTTTCCTACTTTTTTGCAGAGGAAGTGATCCATTTCAAGACTAAAATTATATCGAGCCCGAACACTGCGTATAATTTTCGTAATTTAATTTTCTTATTGGTGTATGATTTTGGGACAACGGAACTGGTATTGCACTTGTCATGATAAATTCCCTTCATATGAATTTAAATATACTTGTTTACTATAGGAATGCAAAGAACAATTGTTCTTCAGTTGCTTTCTTGGTGCTTGCTGAATGGGTTCATTCAATCCTATGGAGCATGCCTAAAAAAGGGGTCAACTAAATTCAGGCTACCCTTGAGGAGTACTTTTGCTTGCAAAAATAACGAGTGAAATATGATTATTTGTAATAATTCCCACTACAATTGTCTTGGTATGTTTTTCCATTAGCAAGACAATCTCAATGTGATAAATTTATATTCTTACAATATTTTTTTTGATATTTTCATACGAAAAGTGTCGCACTGATCTGACATTTTCTCGGGATTTTGGAAGCATCTGCATTGAATAAGAGAAGTAAAATCTCAAGGCTCCTACTACCAGCTACCAATGGACTTGTGCCTACTACAGCTCCCACACCTACTAAAGCCAGTACTCTACTTCTTTACTTCTTGTGTGACTCTTCTTGTTCTGGTTAATCGGTAAAGATACATGATGTTCCGCCCACCCCAATCATAGCGTTGGTGAAAACATTAGTGTATTTCATGTGAAAAAATTAAACACTAAGCTGCTACTATGTGTAGCGGTTGACATTTTTAGGGGAGAGAAAATTCAAAGCATTTTTTTACTTAGTTGTAGGTTTTAGTAATAATATTTATTTTATTATTACTAAAACTTTGTAATAATATTTATGGCAAGCAACTTGTCTCATTATTACAAAATTACAAAAATAATATTATTTAATATTAATAATAATATTAAATAACTAATAATTTTGTAATAATATTTAATTTTAAAGTTTAAGATAATAATTTTGTAATAATATTTATTTTAAAAATGGGACAAAAAAATATTAGCTATTTAATATTATTTTTAATATTAATATTAGTTAGTTATTATTATTAATAATAAAATTATTTAGTAATATAAATTGAGACAAATAAAATGGGACAAACAAATAAATTGAGTAAAGGCCGGCAGGGTAAGCCGCTCATTGTAGGAGCGGTTGACTTTTTTTTTTTTTTAAATCTCAGTCATTCATTAACTTGATCAACGGTGGAGATATTGGTTGTCGAATAGTATCCATGGCAACCGGTTGTCATAGATACATCCCAATATATATATAATCAGAGAGGATCAGGTGAGGGATCCAAATTACAACCAAAACACTGTATTATGAAAAAATTTCAGTTCCATAAAATATTACATTTTTAGTTATTTTTTTAAAAAAAAGTAAAAAAAAAAGAGTCCGCATTTTAGTATCGTAAGGGAGTCTTTACCTGATCCGAACCCTATATATAATATATACACAATTATTATATATTGCCAAACAATTCATTCTCATTGTGCAAATGCCTAGTACTTTCATTGACATCACATAGTAAACAAATTAATATTCCATTGTAATTTCCAACCTAACATTACACATCAAATTAATATTTCATTCCCATACTACCCCTAATACTACCCCTTACCTATTCTATATATGTACATACATGCACTAAACTAAACTGTTAACGCCAGGATCTTCTGTCACGTCCCAATCACGTAAGACGTCCTGATCCTGCACAGTAAACACGATAAACACCACAAGCTTGACGGCTGTTCCGTCGGGGGATAGCTCAGGCGTAAGAGTCAGTATACGTGTTCACAAGATTAACAATAGAGGAATGTAATGTCTAGTGTATTGAGAGTGAGAGAGAGAGAGAGAGCGATATTCTCAGTTGTGTGTGTATATATATCAATGTAAAACGTACCTGTTTTACGAAGACTTCCTTGCTATAATACAAGACTCGGTTCCTTGTGCCACTGACCCTCCTGACCCTACCCACTGCAGGTAGCTTTCCTGTTAATCTCACCCCCTCTGTTCCCCGCTGACCAACTGTTCAATCCTCATTAATGCTATGTAAGATACCAGTCAGTCATATCTTTGTCATCATAACTGGTCAAAGATGTAGATATTTAAATATCTGATGGGTCGACCCACTGATTTAGTCTGATATTAGAAGGACTTAACAAAGATAATAAAGTGACTAAGCCCAATAATGTCAACACCCAATAGTGAAGACCCAATGGACTAACTGAATAAGTAGGCCCAATCCATTCGGCCCAGTAGGAGAAATATCATGACCCAACATTGCCCCCTAGTTTTTTATTAAACAGGAGATTTAATAGGAAACTATAAATGGCACCAGTTCAGGACAAAAAGATTTATAATAAGATCAATAAAGGCCCAAAATACGGTTTACCGAAGCCCATCTGGTGAACATCAAATAGCAGCATAAATTAAGATCGAAAGTCCAATTGAGGAGCCTGCTCCAGCTGAACATATAACAACAAATATTTCATCGCCTCCCGATCAATTCAGACCTTTGCCATAAAAACCATTTTCTTATGAATCTAGGCCCGAAGCTGTGGTGACACCGATGATCATCGGTTCGACAATAATTCCATCATGGAACCGATTGGTGAAGGAGTGAAATACCAGACTAAAGGAACTTGAGATTTGACCATCAATCTGAACTAATCAATTAATATTGGTCATCTGCAAGTAAACACTATCTTCGGGTACCTACGTCTTAAATACAAAGAAGCCGAAAAAGATACCGAAGAGAATGCCGAAGAGATAACGCCATCCGGAAGTCCGTGTTGGCAAAAGAAAGAAGCAATCTTGACATTGTTTTTCTCAATCCGAGCTTTAGCAAAATAGAGGCTCCGAGTTCAAATCCCAAATCGAGAGGCGACCACTAATGGACACTCTTATCGAGCAACCAAAGATGGCATAAGGAGTAGTTTTTTGTCAAAGGACCCGAAGTCTCCTCCATACCTAACTGGACTACTTCCCATCGAATCTCTGCAAACTTCGGAAATATTTCAACAGAACGAGTGAGAAAAATGACGAGCCTTCTAGAGAAGATTCACATTAAGGAATGGAGCTTCGAACTTCCGAGTAAACAAGCATGGTTGTAAGACCGTGACTGTAAGTCTCGAACCCACTTTATTGTTTAACTCCCATTTTCTATCAGTAGTTATCGTGAACAATTGTTCCTCATCTTCGCCAACCTCTGCCGATGAACCAACTGAAGAGCTTCAAGCCACTGAAACAACTCCTACCGAAGGGAGAAGCCAACCTCGCCGAAGAAAGCAAGCTGACCGAAATCCCAAACACATCCCGACGCAAAATCACACCGAGTGCCTCCTCGATATGCCCTCTGACGAACGGACTCGAATCCTTCGCGCCAAAAAGAGGAAAACCCAAGCAAATTCCCCGACTTCCGAAGAACCACAAGTACCTCTAACAGAAATCGATCCTCCGCCAACCACCCTAGTTGAAACCGTTGATTCTGACGAGGAGCCCGAAGAACAAGTGAAGTGATCATCCAAAATTGCTCGAAAAAGATAACCAACCTCCTCGGACTTCAGGTCTGAAAACCCGGAATCCCCCACTCACCAGCCAGAATCAGAAGAGAATTTCTCACTTGAGCTCTACAACTCCTTCGTCCGTAATATCGACAACCACCGGTTTGGCAACAGCTCTATCATGGACACTGATCATCCGGAGGCAAACACTGTCTTCGGACGCCTCCGTGCCAAATACCAAGAGACCGAAGCTGAAGAGAAGGCTACTCGAAGAGAGAATACCCTGCATAAATCTGCTTTGATGAAAGATAGAAGTAGTCTCAAAGTTGCTCTTCACGACAATGAGTACCTTCAGAAAGACCTTGCCCAAACCAGAGAAGATTTGAAAATGCCCCGGGCCACTCATCAAGTCACCGCTGATATAAATATCAATCTGTCAAGCTAAAGGATCAAAACATCTGGTACATCGTCAAAAGCTCGAAGAAGATCTCAAAGAGCTTCGGGCCCTTAAGAATTTGAGTCCGCCACTGACCAAAGACTTTCGTAAGGATATCCAGGCAGAATACAGAAAATCCGCCGAGCTGAACAATAAGATCGTCCATATGTATGCGAAAGGATATGAAATCTTTCGAAGTAAAGGCAAGAAAAAGCTCGGGCCAAGGTAGATCCATCTCTTCTAGACTCTTTAGATGGTGACGATGACAAGGAAGAAGCCTGAAGATGACCTCTCCTTATCTTTAGCTGTAGAACTTTCTGTGAAAATTCTAACTTTATGTGAACAGTTAATATTTGATGAAATATCAACTTCATGCCTTATTACTTCTGAGTGAACATTTCTTGTCAATAATTCAGTATCAATTAATATGTATGAACTTAACATAGGGCATGAATTAGATAAGGCATATAACAATTAATTTATGAAATGAAGCGAACTGAATTTAATGGATAGAATTTAATAAACAGTATTGAATGAGCTGAACTCAACACTTGAATAAAGTAATGTATACTTATTGTTTCCGAAATGTGAGATCGGTCATGTGTGAAGTGAATTCGGCTGATCTTCCTTGCACTATCAAAATCTTGCTTACCACTCGGGGTAGAACAAGTATATAAGGACATTTGTTTACCACTCGGGGTGAAACAATTATATAAGGGCCAAGATATAAGAATCAAGATATAAGGATCAAGATATAAGGACCAATTGTGACCATTGACTTACCACCCTGGTAAAATCAATATAGGATCCTTTGTCTACCACTCGGGGTAGAACAACAAATGGGCTGCCATCGAATGGCCAGCGAGTCCTACCATACCTCCTTACACCATAGTGACCATATGACAAATAGGACCAGGATCAATAGTGACCATTGATTTACCACCCTGGTAAAATCAATATAGGATCATTTGTCTACCACTCGGGGTAGAACAACAAATGGGCTGCCATCGAATGGCCAGCGAGTCCTACCATACCTCCTTACACCATAGTGACCATAGGACAAATAGGACCAGGATCAATAGTGACCATTGATTTACCACCCTGGTAAAATCAATATAGGATTATTTATCTACCACTCGGGGTAGAACAACAAATGGGCTGTCATCGAATGGCCAGCGAGTCCTACCATACCTCCTTACACCATAGTGACCATAGGACAAATAGGACTAGGATCAATTGTGAAAAAGTGAATGTGGATGAGCCACCGAAGCCTTTCTGTGCTGAATCCCCAGTTCTTTCAAGAATATCGCTGCCGAAGTGCTTTGGAGGTCAACAACTTCAAGCTAAATAATCGGCACAAATATCTTTGTGAACTTCCCGAAGAACATACTCTACTTCGGACGGAGCCAAATATCTGAGCAATGATGACGAAAAAGGTCTTTCGATAAAGATTCTCATCAATGAGAGCAAATTTGACACTCTTGTATTTGGACTACTTTGCCAGCATCTGATCCGAGGGAAAGACGCCGTCTGCCATCAAAGTTATAAGCATCTGTAGTGGTCAACTTCGATAATGCATCAGCAATGGAATTGTTATTGTGATCGACCCCTTAATAGTCTGTTGTACTGATGTCCGAAACGGAATATCCATCTGCATGCAATGTCCACGAGCTCTGCTTCTGCTGAAGTACTGCAACGGCTTTGTCGGACTCCTCAGCTGCTTTCCATCTGGAGGTGTAACTTTAGATGGATTTCCCCGAAGACAAGTGCCCACAGGGCGGGGTGCCCTTAATGGACTCTCGGGAGTGTGATTTCTGGATCTACTTCAGTGAAACTTTCTGTCACTGTGGTGAGGATACTCAAGGCAGAATGCCTTATTTGTATTCTGAGGTGCATGCTCCCTGGATCAGTTTCTTCGTCTACTCTGCTTCGACCATAATCTCGAAGACCAATAGGGCGGAATACCCTTCTCGGTCAATCAATCAGGAAAATGGCTGTTGAGTCTTCGTCTACTCTGCTAAGACCATAATCCCGAAGACCAATAGGGCGGAATACCCTTCTCGGTTAATCAATCAGGAAAATGGCTGTTGGGTCTTCGTCTACTCTGCTTCGACCATAATCCCGAAGACCAATAGGGCGGAATACCCTTCTCTGTCAAACAATCAGGAAAATGGCTGTTTGATCTTCTTTGGTCATGAGGATCACCTTGAGACATGTCCTCAAAGTGTATAGACTGCTTTCCAACTCACGGTTGTCCATCTTTAGGCGTACCACATCTTTCAGACTGGACATAATTGAATGCTTTGTCCCTCAGCTTGGCAATCCGAAGAATCTGCACAACTATATCCTTGCTCTGCTCAGCTACATCCTTGCTCCGCTCCAAGAGAACCTCCAAAGCTCTATCTGCTTCGTCCACCATCTTCATCAGCCTGACCTCTTCGGTGCAGAGTTCTAGGCGGGATGCCTTTTACTTGCCTTCAGCCATGATCATGCTCCTTGTCAGCAGCAAAGACCAACTATCTTCGGGCTTCGCCGGGGGATCTCGAACGAGAACCCCTGATTCGTGCCATAACTTCCGATATAAAACAACTGAAAATATTGTGATTGATAACTCAAGAACACTAGAAAAGCCCTCCTTCTAGCGCCAATGTTAACGCCAGGATCTTCTGCCACGTCCCAATCACGTAAGACGTCCTGATCCTGCACAGTAAACAAGATAAACACCACAAGCTTGACGGCTGTTCCGTCGGGGGATAGCTCAGGCGTAAGAGTCAGTATACGTGTTCACAAGATTAACAATAGAGGAATGTAATGTCTAGTGTATTGAGAGAGAGAGCGATATTCTCAGTTGTGTGTGTATATATATCAATGTAAAACGTACCTGTTTTACGAAGACTTCCTTGCTATAATACAAGACTCGGTTCCTTGTGCCACTGACCCTCCTGACCCTACCCACTGCAGGTAGCTTTCCTGTTAATCTCACCCCCTCTGTTCCCCGCTGACCAACTGTCCAATCCTCATTAATGCTATGTAAGATACCAGTCAGTCATATCTTTGTCATCATAACTGGTCAAAGATGTAGATATTTAAATATCTGATGGGTCGACCCACTGATTTAGTCTGATATTAGAAGGACTTAACAAAGATAATAAAGTGACTAAGCCCAATAATGTCAACACCCAATAGTGAAGACCCAATGGACTAACTGAATAAGTAGGCCCAATCCATTCGGCCCAGTAGGAGAAATATCATGACCCAACATAAACAAAATTAGAGTTTGTAATATATAATGATCACCGGAACATAAAAATCGCCAAAAAAAGCATGGATTCTCCCGGTCATGAACTACACCTTCGAAGTCCAAGCCATGAGCGCCGAAAATCTCCCCTTCATCCTCCCCGCCGTACGTCTTCACCATCGGTCCTCGTCTCAACGACGAATTAAGACAGCTTACTACTAAAATACGCTAAATTAATTTATCCACACGACAAGCTGTCGAACCACGTCTTCATAAAAGAAGGCATTGATGACAATGGAGGAGTTTTTAAAGAGTTTAAACAAGAGGATTTTGGTAAGGTTCAACTTGAGTTGAATCAATTTGGGGCTATATATTGATATATAATGCAAATGTTAACCAGCTTGTGGATATTCCGGGACACGACTATTTTTCTTGGGCCAAAAGACGCAAATGGAGGGGGCTAATCAAGCTAGGATTGACGTGGCGGAGGCGAGGATGAAGGGGGGCGGAGATTGGCTCCAAGCTGAGGGAGGGACAGACGCTTCAGAACGCCGCAAAAATATATTGATGGGGAGACAAAGGTGGGGTCAGGTTGAAAATATATATATATATATAAAATTTGTTACTCATTCTACGTCTTAAAATTAATCTGTGTCAGACCGGTGATTGTGGTACAGTACGGAGGGATTGGATTATGTTCTTTCACATTTTACTTCCTGTATTATGCATCCAACTCAAAATTCCCCAACAGGTGATAGCGACGCAGAGGCAAGGTGATGGGAGGAAGGAAGAGATAAGGGTGAGGACGGAGGCTAACGCGGAGTTGGCGAAGGAGGCAAAGGATGTGGCGTTGAGGGAGGCGGAGCTGCAGGAGGCGGAGAGGATGAATGCGTTGACGAGAACCGAGAAGCTTAAGCCGGAGTCTTTGAAAAAAACTTATGTTTGCAGGTAGACATATCAGTAGTTAATTACCTATGTATTCGTATTAATTTACAAATTATGTCATTGTGTTTATTCACAATAAAAGTTGAAAATATCAATTTTCTTTTTATTTTACTCGAAATAATCAAGGTACAAGAAGCAAACTGGGAGCTCTACAAGAAACAAAAAGCCGCAGAAGCAATTCTCTACGAGAGAGAGAGAAAAAGAAGTTGGAATGTTACCACCAGCATGAATGCCGGGGGCAGTTTAACCGATATAGGACTTTACAATGAAATGTTAAATGTTGTGCATTATAAGACCAAAGAGACGCCCAGAGACAGACTACCTCTTTAAACACACACCCGATTCATAAATTATCCTAGATTTCTATTATCAAGGATCAAAAACTTTTATTTTATTTTGTTTCTGTTTATTTTAATTTTATCATGTCAAAGATTTTTTATTTTGCCTGCCCTGGTGACTTCACTGATCTTAAACAATTTTTTCCAATCATAAATGAACACAGACGCAAGTACCTCCATTAAACAATTTTTTCAAGCCGAAGAACTATCTACCCAGTAAGAAACGTGAACACATCTTAAGCCCATTAGACCAGTAAAACAATACACCAATAATGCTCTTATTATTGAGTACCCCTACCTAATGTCCATCCAAAATGAACCCTCAATAAACACAACATTTTTATATAGAACAATGTTTTAGGCAAGATAATTGCTTATCAGCAGCATGTTTTCTGAACAAAAATATCCATCACGCATGGTTAACCGCGATTTATCTAAAACACAAAAGTTGCTCTTTATTTCTGTACATTAAGAGTATTATGAACCAAGTGTTTTTTCCCCTAATCAAAATAGAAGTATTTGAGGGGTGATGGTAAAGGGGGTATTGTTCTTGTTTTGTAAATTCAAAATAGTTACAGGAATTGTAAATGGAGTATCATCCCCTTATGGCCAACACCAAGTTATGACTGAATATAAAACAAAACAAAAAACACTAGTATACTTGTGTTAAACCACCAAATAACAGAGCCAGACCAAAGAGGTGATTGATAGGTATAATGGCAAGACATTTGCTGTTGTGCTAATGCAAGGTCACACTTTCGAAACTTCCAAATTTATCCTCTTCCCCACCCCCCCCCCACCCCCCCACCCCCCCCACCCCCCCCCCCCCCCCACCCCCACCCCCAAAGCCAACACACGCACTACACGATAATTGATAGGTTCCTCGATAAAAAAGAGAAAAAAAAAAGGGTAAGACCTTGCCAACAGTTTCAGAAACACCACCTAGATGCCTAGATGTATCATTCCATTCAGGCTGCCAAGCCTGATCAGTTCATAAAATTGCAAGTCCCACTACTATCTAAAGGTTTTTATTACATGGTTCTAAATGCAAACTTAAGTGTGCAAAGCCATTTATAAATAAAATCCACAGAAATTATTTCTACACTGGGTAAACTGTTAAAGAAATGCAGGCAACTTTTCAGGAAAGAGATTAATGTAATTCAACTGTTATATATTAATAAGACTGGAAATGAGAAATTTGAAACCAGGTTTTATGGAACACTAATTCATCGCATACAAAAATTTGAACATTCAAGGTTCAAAGTCAAAAGAGTAAGTCCTACCTAGCCAAAGTAGTAAAAACAACAGTCCTCCCCAAATATTATAACACTGACCAGAAAACTCAAACTCAAATGCCAGTAAAAGCCTTCTTTCCACCACCACCAGAAGACCCAGCTGGGATCACCTTCAACACATTGAATCTCACTGTCTTTGACAATGGCCTGTGAAAGGAACAATATCTCAATTACAAAATTAATGACAAATTTATAGAAGCGTATATAGGCAAGATAACAGAACACTGGTCCTCACCTGCACTGGCCAACAATTACATGGTCTCCCTCTTTCACACGGAAGCAAGGGGATACGTGAGCTGGAATGTTTGAATGCCTTTTCTCATACCTAAAAGAAACAAAAGTTGATATTCTTACTTAGAAGAACATAGAGATGACAGTAACTATTATAGAGGTTGACTAGTTCTTACCTCTGGTATTTCTTGACATAGTGCAAGTAGTTGCGGCGAACAATGATAGTCCTCATCATCTTTGCACTATGGCAAGTACCAGCAAGAATACGGCCCCTGATCGAAACATCTCCAGTAAATGGGCATTTCTTGTCAATGTAAGTCCCTGGAAACAGAGAAGCAATAATTATCATACAAGCTTGTCCAATAATTCTCAAGCTTCACTAGTTTCCTAGTATCACTATTATCAACTACTTGACAGGTTAGTTATCCAAACGTTCAGCTAAACTACTAGTCAACTTGTAGTTATAAATGATTTATGTAAAAATTGTTTAATTATTCTTAGATTTTTATTTAGAAAAATGTTTCATTGACTACAAGGATTTTTCTACAGCATTAGTTGTTTGCATTCCCAAAATTTAAACTCATTCCAAAAAAACTAATAACATTTAGATCTATACAGTACAGTAGCTAACTAGCTTGACACATACACAGGTACCAAGTATAGAGTTAGGAAGACAAAACAATTTTGCATGAACTTGTGACACCTTAATCCTAAGCAAGTACCACTTTCAAGATGGCTTGTAGTCAAAATTCCACAATAAATGCAATTGCAGAAACCATTGTTTTAACTATCTTTCAGGAGGCAACTATTCAACTTCACCCTTAAAACACATTTAGTTATCAGACATAAAACTTGCATGAATGCCTTCAGAATCAAAATTCATTATAATTAGTTAAATTAAAAACAAATTTTTTACCAACACACTGTTTGAAAATTAAAACCTGAAATAGTACATTATAAATCTGTCAACCATTGCTTTTGTGAACAAATAAATAATTCCAACCCACCATTACCATTTACAATCATATGCATTTCATTCCAGTCTATGAGTATGAACAATTCGAGACTAAAACTCATGTACAACCACTTTATCTTCTATGTTAAAGTCATAGTACAATACCATGTTTTAAACTATATTCTGATTTAACAAATACCACGACTTGCAAAATCTGGCAGTAGAAATGCAATCATTGCATTTTAAAACAACAAACATATCTAGATAGTAATTCATATACATTTAGGAGATTAGATCGACTTCAATTGAATGGTGATCATTTCAATAAATTAAAATTAAAAGAGAAATCAAACCTTCAATAGCCTCTCTGGGAGTCTTGAACCCTAATCCAATGCTCTTGTGGAAACGATTTCCTCCTTTTCCAGGTCTCTTTCCCTTCCCTGACTTCTTCGAGCTGCCAAAACAATTATTCAAACACATAACTGACCCATCAGTTTACCTAAAGAAAGAAAATTAGCTATATATATATAGCCACACATATATATGTATATATTTCTTACCAAAGAAACACCTTGGGCTGCTTCAAGAAGGCCTTCTCGGTCTGCATATCACAAACAAAATCAAAAATTAGATCTAACCCGTGAATTTAATCTAAGAGGGAGAAATAGCCATGAAATAGATTTATACCTGTTCCGCCATGATTGAGGGTTTTGGAGAGTTGAGGAAGGAGGTGAAAAATGGAGGGTCGGCAGACGCTCTCTATTGTATTGTGCACCAGGGAGTGTGAGGATTAAAACTAGAGAAGATTATATATTAGAAACCCTAAATCCTACAATTACTTAAATGTCCTCCTAAGACCTAGACTAGTATTAGTATATAGGACCGAAAAGAAAGTCAAAAACTTAACACTGAGTACAGAAAAAAGTAAAACGATTTTTGTATTCACAATAAATGGTATAATATGATTAATTTATGTTCATCTATATTTGTTAAATTTTAAATAATTAAAAAGTTATTCTATTTTAATAAAGAAAACTATAATAATTGTAATTCAACTATAAAGATAATTATCATAATTTTCACTTTCAAAATGTAAATGAAATTATATTAATTTCAAAATTTTAGATTTCATAAATTGATTGCATAAAATTAAAATAATTTTTAATGACTAGGATCATTTTTGGATAATTGCATATACCATATAATATGCATATAAACAGTGTAAGGATTTTCCTACATTAATACATATAATAAAAAATAATCCATTTTGAATCATTCTAATTTTAATTCAAAATAATAATTATTATAATTATAATATAACAATAATTATAATAACAATAATAATTACAATAGTAATAATATAAATAATAATAATAATTATTATTATTATTATTATAGTAATAATTTTAATAATAATAGTAATAATTATTATAATTATAATAATAGTAATAGTAATAATTATAAAAATAATAATTATTATAATAGTAATAATAATAATAATAATAATAATAATAACAACAACAACAACAACAATAATAACAATAACAATAATAATAGTAATAATAATAATAGTACTAATATAAATAATAATAATTATTATTATAATAATAGTAATATTATTATTATTAGTAATATTATTAATATTAATAATAAAAATTATAAAAATAATAATAATTATTATTATTATTATTGTGGTGGTGTGGTGAATTATGGTAATTGTTGTGACACCCCCAAAATAGGTACACATCACCCATTTTAGGTCGTCAGATACAAGGTACTGAATACAAATACAAACTAATTATACAACAGTCGTGTAAAATACGACAAAACATAAATTGAGAATTTTAATAAGAATATTGTCTTCTAGACAGTATTCAAACTCAAAGGGGTCCTCATTACATTTATTGTCACACTATTTAACAGAATAGTGAGAACTACTAATGCTATCATATGGACCATCACTCCGTTTCCCGACTAGTCCCGGCTACGTTCTCATTTCCTAAAGAAAATAGTGAAAGAAAGGGTGAGCTCAACTAGCCTAGTAAGAAATATTATGATTAGGATAATGCAGAATAAATTATCATTAATCTTTAACAATGTTAAACTGATAAAATACAATAGACATCAAGTTTAACTGCAGCGGAACAAGCAATCCATTAGAAGAGTCAAGTAGAGCATAAAATCTACTATCTTCTATGATTTAAAAAGATTTTCATAAACTTTATCGCTGAGACTTGACTTAATAAATAAACCACATCATCTTTACACCACGGCCAAGGATATCCATGTAATCATCAATGGTCATGATTATACCGAATAATCTCTGATCATAATCATACCAACAACTGTCCATCAATGAACTACAGACCAATGAGGACTTTTACCACATCATTCGTTACTTTATGGTCATAATTATACCGAATAATTTCTGGTTATAATCATACCAAGTTCATCTCTGCACGTAAGCCAAAGATGACTTTCATCACAATATAAGTATGACGACGATGACAATAATATAAACATTAATCAAACAAAAATAAGGATAAATATTAAAGACTTTAAATTTATCCAAATATTATCCATCACTTAAATAACTCATAATCTAATATTGTTAATATTATAACAATATTTTAATCACTTCTTAAACTTATAAACAATTTAATTTAAATGTTTACACTTTACCAAATAATGCATTTAATCATTCAAAAATACCATACTCATAAGATTTAATCACCAATGATCAAATCACTTATCAAAAATTTGCATATACCTTATATAGGATTTTCAAGCCCTAAAATCCTATTTACCAATTCTCTAACTTCACGTAACATATTTAACTCATATGTTTGAAATTAAATCATTTTCATGAAAAATTACCAAATCAACTTATTATTTTTCTATCCTTTGTCCAAACATATATACATATATTTCATACACAACAAGTATTTTTTATAATTTTTTAACTCTCTTAAGTATTTTTCAAAAGTCAATTTCTAATTAATTCCTTAAGAAGTTAGCTACCTCAAGTTTAACCCCAGAAATTTCCAAATCTTGGCAGGATCTTACACATGTTAACGTGAGCTTTCAGTTTAAATTTTATGGTCATCGGAGTTATAGAACTCCAGTTATAGCGTTTTTCGTCGAAAAAACTTAAATATTGAAATGGTCATAACTTACTCATTTTATGTCAGAATGAGCTCATTTTTGGACAGGAGGTACTTTATACCATATATTAATGTCCTAAAAGGCCGGAATTTTTCTCATAAATTAAGTGGCCGAAAATATCCTTTTAAATTTATGGGTAGTATCTTTTTGGTAATTGCAGTTTTTGACTCATTTGCTAAAATCAGTTCACACGAAAATCTACAACACCTTTTGTGACGCCCCCAAAATAAGTATACATCACCCATCTTGGGTCGTCAGATACAAGGTACTGAATACAAATACAAACTAATTATACAACAGTCGTATAAAATACAACAAAATATAAATTAAGAGTTTTAATAAGAATATTGTCATCTAGACAATATCCACACTCAAAGGAGTGCTCATTACATTTATTGTCACACTATTTAACAGAATAATAAGAACTACTAATACTATCATCTGGACCGTAACTCCGTTCCCCAATTTGTCCCGATTACGTTCTCATTTCCTGAAGAGAACAGTGAAAGAAAGGGGTGAGCTCAACTAGCCCAGTAAGAAATATTATGATTAAGATAATGTAGAATAAATTATCATTAGTCTTCAACAATGTTAAACTGATAAAATATAATAAACATCAAGTTTAACTACAGCGGAACAAGCAATCCATTTAAAGAGTCGAGTAAAGAATAAAATCTACTATCTTTTATGATTTAAAAGATTTTTCATCACTTTTATCGCTGAGACTCAGTTAATAAATAATTTACATCATCCCTACACTACGGCCAAGGATATTCATTAGTATCACAACCACAAATTATCCATACACTACGGGCCAAGGATATTCGTGTATTCATCAATGGTCATGATCATACCAACAACTGTCCATCAATGCACTATGGGCCAATAAGGACTTTTACCACATCATTTGTAACATTACAGTAATGATTAATTCCTGGTCATAATCATACCAAGTCCATCTATGCACTACAGGCCATAGATGACTTTCAATATAATATAAACACGAGGATGATGACAATGATATAAGAATCCAATAAAATAAGTTCAAGAATTAATTTATCCAGAATTCAATAACGTCCAAATTGTCAACATGATATTGCTTTGTAGAGTAAAATTCAAGAATGCTCAGAAGAATATTTCCATGAAAAGATACTAGATGAAGCGCAAATATCAAGGATATTCCACTAATTTCATGGAGTATAAAAGTCAAAACTTTAACCAACTGAGTATAATAAAATATATAAAATTGCAAATAGATTTTCGCCCGCCATGCGGTAATCCACGTATACAGATCATTTCCATAATTTAATAAGGAATGAATACAAAGGATCATTCACCGTGCATGTGGTAATCCACATAGACATGTTATTCCAATAGAATAATAAAGAATAGAATAACATAAGGATTCACCATGCGCGCGATAGACTGCACAGACAAGTTATTCCCAACAGAATAATAAAGAATGAAATCAGGTCATGCGTAAACGCACAGATAGGATATTCTGACAGAATAATAAAGAACGGAACCAGGTCAGGCAAAATTCGCACCGACGGGATATTTCAACAAAATAATAAAGAATAAAATAACAACAGAAATCACCATGCATGCGATAAATCGCACAGACATGTTATTCCAACAAAATAATAATTAATGGAACCAGGTCAGGCGTAATACGCACCAACAGGATATTCCAACAGAATAATAAAGAATGGAATAATAGAAGAATTTCACCATGTATGCGGTACTTTGCATATACAGTTTATTCCAACATAATAATAAAGACTGGAATAACAGAAGTTCTCTTCATGAATACTAAAGAAATAATACTCCTTACCTTAGAAGAACTGGATATTGAAAGTTCTTTTATTCTTTCTCTATAGTTTCTCTCTCTAGAGTTTCAGTGAATTTGTAAGAAATAATGAAGGAATGAGCTTCTATTTATAGGAGAATGAACTGAATAGTATCTAATTTATGAGCAGTCCAGATTGATTTACTTTTGAACGGACGGTCCATATTGATTTACTATGCAGTATAAATAAAATATTATAATAAAACAAAATATTTTAAATAAAATATAATATATTCTATTTATAATCTAATAAAACGAATAACTTTATAAAAGTATTCTGTTTTATATAAAAAGATTTTAGTATGCAAAATACTATGCAGGTACTATATAAATACTATGCATAATAAAATATAATATATTCTAATTATTGTCTAATAAAACAAATAACTTTATAAAAATATTATGTTTTATATAAAAAGATTTTAATATAAAAATACTATGCATAATAAAATATATTATATTCTAATTATTGTCTAATAAAACAAATAATTTTATAAAAGTATTTTGTTTTATATAAAAAGATTTTACTATGCAAAATACTATGCAATAATAAAATATAATATATTCTAATTATTGTCTAATAAAACAAATAACTTTATAAAAGTATTTTGTTTTATATAAAAAGTTTTTCTGTTTTATTACATTAATAATACTAATAAAACAAAATTTATATATATAATAAATATATATATAAACTTCTGTGACTTCATAAAAAGACACCTCAATAAATTTAACAACATTTATTATCATTATTATAATTCACAATATTAATCGACCATGTCGTTCACAGGAAAGAGGGGGATTTTTAATAAGGATTTCTCCCTATTGGCGCGCAATTAGGTGACCAAACCTCTCCTTGGCAGAACTTCTAGACATCGTTAATATTACAAATAATAATATTAATAACTTTGTCATCTCAATTATTGATTTAATAATATATAAAATATCGACAATAATTGAATCAAATAATGTGAGATACTATGCAATAATTACTGTAGCAATAATTGAACAAAACTGAGTGACTTCTCACGTAAGCATCAATAATCAATACCGTGTGCTACTATGCAACCACGCGTATTACTGTACTTTTACTACCGAGTTGTTTAACAGTTTTAACGGTAAAACTTCCGTCGTTATTTTCATAAATATATTTTTATCGTTTTCTCAATCCGATAATAATTTTATTGTGGGGTTCACCAATGATTGTGCCGTCGTACGGATATTTCCCTACAAAAAGAATATTCTCCACCCAAACGAATATTATATAACAACTTGCATACTTTGCAAAATTTATAAATATTACCCACAACTATAACATTATATCAAATCCACACTATAATTTTGAAAAAAATATTTCGAAAATTTTAAATCTTTATTCATAAAATTTTAGGTCTAACACCATTTTCAGTGATGCCACTTGGATAAGTTAGAAAACTCATAGATTTAACTCTAGAACTTGACCACACTCAAAAATTCGAAATATAGTAGGAGATATGGTCAATTGAATTTCATGTTCCATTTTCACCAAAAATCTGATTTTCAACTCTTTGTGATTTCTAAGAAACATACATGTTTTCACATAATAACCAATATAACTCATCATAACACTTACTAATACTACATATACCTATGATTTTCATCAGTCCAATGCTTTTATTATGACTTTCATCATAATCAACAGTCCAATGCTTATATTATGACTTTCGAGAATTTTTTGAGGGTCAAAAAAATTACGAAACTACAAATGGATTTTCACCCGCCATGCGGTAATCCACGTAGACAGATCATTTCCACAATTTAATAAGGAATGAAATACAAAGGATCATTCATCACGCATGTGGTAATCCATATATACAGGTTATTCTAACAGAATAATAAAGAATGGAATAACTGAAGAATTCACCATGCATGCGATAGACCGCACAGATAGGTTATTCTCAACAGAATAATAAAGAATGAAACCAGGTCATGCGTAAACGCACAGACAGGATATTCCGACAAATAATAAAAAATGGAACCAGGTCATACGAAAACGCACAGACATGATATTCTGACAGAATAATAAAGAATGGAATAATAGAAGAATTTCACCATGTATGCGGTACTTCGCATAGACAGGTTATTCCAACATAATAATAAAGAATTGAATAACAGAAGAATTTTACCATGTATGCGGTACTTCGCATATACAAGTTATTCCAACAGAATAATAAGGAATGGAATAACAGAAGAATTTCACCAAGTATAGGGTAGTCCACGTATACAGGTTATTCCAATAAAATAATAAAGAATGGAATAACAGAAGTTCTCTTCATGAATATAAAAGAAATAATACCCATTACGAGTACAACAAATAATATCCCTTACCTTAGAAAGAAGAGTATTCCGACCGGTAGGGCGATGATATTCTTGAAGAAACCTTGCACTATTTCTACGCTTAAAGCTTCTTAAAACTCTAAAGAAATACGCTCAAGATTATAGAAAAGAATTCTCTGAATTTCTGATGTGATTTCAATTCTAACTAAGCATCCTATTTATAGAAAAATAGAAAGGATACTATGCAATATAATATATATATATATATATTTATATTTTATTTAAAATCTAATAAAATAATTAACTTTATAAAAGTATTCTATTTTATATAAAAAGATTTTACTATACAAACACTATGCAGGTACTATGAAAATACTATGCATAATAAAATATATTATATTCTAACTATTGTCTAATAAAATAAATAATTTTATAAAAGTATTCTATTTTATATAAAAAGATTTTACTATGCAAAACATTATGCATAATAAAATATATTATATTCTAATTATTGTCTAATAAAACAAATAACTTTATAAAAGTATTCTGTTTTATATAAAAAGCTTTTCTGTTTTATTACATTAATAATACTAATAAAACAAAATTTATATATATATAAATATATATATATATATATATAAACTTCCGTGACTTCATAAAAAGACACCTCAATATATTTAACAATATTTATAATCATTATTATAATTCACAATATTAATCGACCAGGTCGTTCCCAGGAAAGAGAGGACTTTTCAATAAGGATTTCTTCCTATTGGCGCGCAATTAGGTGACCAAATCTCTCACTGGCAGAACTTCTAGACATCGTTAATATTACAAATAATAATATTAATAACTTCTTCGTATCAATTATTGATTTAATAAAATACAAAATATCGACAATAATTGAATCAAATAACGTGAGATACTATGCAGCAATTACTGTAGCAATAATTGAACAAAACTGTGTGACTTCTCACGTAAGCATCAATAATCAATACCGTGTGCTACTATGCAACCACGCGTATTACTGTACTTTTACTACCGAGTAGTTCAACAGTTTTAACGATAAAACTTCCGCCGTTATTTTCATAAAATATTTTTTTTCATTTTCTTAATTCGACAATAATTCCGTTATGGGGTCCACCAATGATTGTGTCGTTGTACGGATATTCCCCGACAAAAAAAATATTCCCCGACCAATTGAATATTATATAACAACTTGCATACTTTGCAAAATTTATAAATACTACCCACAACTATAACATTATATCAAATCCACACCATAATATTCAAAAAAATAATTCGAGAAAATTAAATCTTTATTTGTAAAATTTGGGGTTTTACAATTGTTATTGGTGATTGCAAGTTCTGTAGACAGGTTTAGATTTTTCTGGATATCTATTTTTTAAGTAAAATTAATTATTGTGATGGTCTGGTGAATTATGATAATTGTTACGTCTGATTGTAAGTTATTTTAGGTTGCAAATAGTCTTTATGTAATGTAGTATTTTTCGAATTTTAATCAAATTTTTCGTTACGTCCTGCCTTCAGGCACATACATTTACTAATACTAATATATAAGAATTCGTGAAGCGATCCCAATTTGAGTCGATTATTAATTAATTAGAGTAAATTTCAGTTTTTTACCTAGTTTATTTCAATTTAAACTAAATTGGCTTTGGTCTCAATTCACTTATGTACAAATACAATTTAGCTGACTTGGTTCGTAAAAATCCCTCTCCAATTTTATTTTATACATATATTTACATTCAGTTGTTAGCAAATAAATTTATATTCTTTCATTAATCATTATGAATGCTTGCTATAATTACCATTCGACATTTTAGACCATAATTTTATAATTCTATTTCACAAGTAAACAATCAAATGACATTTTGCAATATTTTTCAATGTATTAAAAAAAATTCATGTTATGATGTGAAAAGACAGTATTAATTTGAAAATTTTAAAAGAAAGTGTGTTTTTTTGTTGTCATGTATTCAATTTTGGGGAATATGGAGGAGGGCAAGAAGAATATTAAGAAAAACTTCTTTAATATGTGCCGGAAAGTTTTTATATATATATATATAAGGTTATTTTTATAACAAATCGTGACCTTTTATCTGAATATCGAACAGTTAAATAGAGGGATCGTACGGGATAAAAGACAAAAATGGGTCATTTGAAATCCCCTGTCCGCAGTCAACTAATAAGTATTGTCATCTGTAGTATTAAACTGTAGATGTCAAATTTTATTTTATTTTTTTAGTTTTTAAGGCTCCGATTATGTTGAATGATAATGATATATGTTTTGAAATTTTACACTCTCATTCCAATGATATATTTGTCATATGGGTCAACTTAAATCCTCGTCATTTGTGAAAACTGTGTCAGCGTGTTGAATGCAAATATGTAATATCTGAAAATTTCTTTTACTGTCTTCCTCGATCATTTTCCAATCTTCAAGAGATAAACATAAAACAATACATTCCATGTATCCGGTTTTTAGACAAACACCAATTACTGCAATCTTGAAAATTGATCGAACCTTGAAAATTAAAATAATTTGAATTTGGTATCCGCAATTTAATACTTTGGACGAGACTTATTTACAAACGGTGTCGTTTTTCCATTTGGCCATACTTAGCGTCCGCAGTTTAATACTGCGGAGGGAGACTTTTATAAGAAGGGTTATTTTGGTCATCTCCCGTTTGCGGTATTAAACTGCGAATGGGAGCTCTATTAAACCGTCCGATCTTAAGATGAATGCTCACGATCTGTTGTAAGGATAATGTTAAATTGACAACGTTGTTAATGGATCAGTACTCATATATATATATATATATATATATATATATATATATATATATATATATATATATATATATAGAGTCCGGATCAGGTCCGGACTCCCGGACCATAACAAAATCCAGACTTTTTTTTTGCTTTTTTTAAAGATAAAAACTAAAAAAATAAAAAAATTATGGAACTTGAATTTTTACATATTACAGTATTTTGGGTGTGATTTGGATACATATATCAAAATATGTCTATACAGTACAATCTTAAAAAAAGCAAAAAAAATGGACCGTATTTTAAGCCTGTCCGGGCTCTCGGACAGGATCATCTCTGTATATATATATATATATATATATATATATATATATATATATATATATATATATATATATATATATATACGGAGCTGTTCAAGAACAATACGCTTAAAGAACAATACCCCCTTAAAGAGCAATACCTACTTAAAGGCTTCCGTACTTTTTTATTTTAACTTTCTCTCTTCTCAGTCGATTTTATGAAGCGAGGCCAAAACACTCCATGCTTCCTTCTTAAAATTTTCAATCGAATGAAGCCCTAGAAAGAAATCAAATCTTCACAAAACATTCTCCAACTTGAAATCGAATGAATAACGAAGTCTTAACATCTGTACAAAACCAATCTTTATTTGTTTAGATCTCGAAATGGAGAGGAAATCGGGCTCTAAAATTAGAACCTTCACAAATTGGAAGTCCAAGTCTTCACAAATCTTTATTATTTTTTAACTTTTTTATTTTGGTAAAATGGAGGCAGAAGAAGGCTTAAAAACAAGGGAACACCGGATTAAGTCCTTCTGATGTATTAAAAAAAAAAGGTACAATTACATATTCTATTACATTTTTAATAATAATTACAACAATAGTTCACTCACAAAATATTTTCACAATTAATACACTTTTATATTTATTTACAATATTAGTGCAATTAGGATTCCTTAATTTAAGAAATTAGTATGCAATTAGGATTACTTAATTTAGGGGATTAATATTGATTTACTTATTAAATTAAATAAAATGGGTACTTCTGTACGCATCTTTCTCTCTCCTCCTCCTAATTCTCTCCACCAGATTATTTTCAAAATCAAAAACTCGTCGCCGTTTACCGCCGAGTCCTCTCCTAAACCTACCACTACAAGGCCACCTCCACCTCCTTAACGGCTCACTACTCCATCGGACCCTACACACGCTCTCCACCCAAGCTCGGACCAATCTTTTCTCTCTAATTCGGGTCCTGCCTTGTGGTGGTGGTGTCCTCTGCCTCCGCTGCCGAGGAATGCTTCACCAAAAATGACATAATTTTGGTCAACCGCCCCCGTCTCGCCATGGGGAAATATATGGGCTACAACTACACCACCATCGCCCAGTCCCCGTACGGCGACCACTGGCGGAACCTCCGTCGCCTTGGCTCACTGGAAATATTCTCCACCGCTCGGCTCAACGTGTTCTTATCAGTTCGTCGAGACGAAATCAATTGCTGCATTTTTTTATAGTACAGTTGCTGCGTTTTTTTATAGTACAATTGGTAGCCAAACATTCATACCAAGGTAACCAATTCAGTGTTATTAGATTTCTAATTTATTTTTAAAAAATCTATTATAGATTTTTTTTATTTAATAGTGCAGTTGGTAGCTGTGACGCCCCCAAAATAGGTATACATCACCTATTTTGAGTCGCCAAATACATGGTACAGAATACGAATACAATCTTTAATATACAACAAGAGAGCTGTGAGTTTTAATACAATTATTGTCTTTTAGACAATATCCACTCTCAGAATAAGTTCTCATTATGTTTATTGTCACACTATTTAACAGAATAGTGAGGACTACTAATACTATCATCTGGACCGTCACTCTGTTCCCCGACTAGTCCCAGCTACGTTCTCATTTCCTGAAGAGAACAGTGAAAGAAAGGGTGAGCTCAACTAGCCCAGTAAGAAATATTATGACTAAGATAATGCAGAATAAATTATCGTTAGTCTTCAACAATGTTAAACTGATAAAATACAATAAACATCAAGTTTAACTCCAGCGGAACATACAATCCATTAAAAGAGTTCAGTAAAAAATAAAATCTACTATCTTTTATGATTTAAAAAGGTTTTTCATCACTTTTATCGCTGGAACTCAGCTTAATAAATAATCCACATCATCCCTGCACTACGGCCAAGGATATTCATTAGTATCACAACCACAAATTATCCGTGCACTACGGGCCAAGGATATTCATGTATTTATCAATGGTCATGATCATGCCAACAACTGTCCATCAATGCACTACGGGCCTAATGAGGACTTTTACCACATCATTTATAATATTACAGTCATGATTACACCGAATAATCCTTGGTCATATTCATACCAAGTCATCTATGCACTACAGGCCACAAATGACTTTCAAAAAAAAATATAAATATGAGGATGATGACAATAATATAAGAATTCAATAAAATAAGTTCAAGAATTAATTTATTCAAGAACTAATAACGTCCAAATTGTCAACATGATACTTATTTGTAGAGTAAAATTCAAGAATGCTCAGAAGAATATTTTCATGAAAAGATACTGGATGAAGCGCAAATATCAAGGATATTCCACTAATTTCATGGAGTATAGAAATCAAAACTTTAACCAACTGAGTATAATAAAGAATGAAATAACAAAAGAAATCACCATACATGCGATACTTCGCATAGACATGTTATTCCAACAAAATAATAAATAACGGAACCAGGTCGAAAAAATTCACATCGACAGGATGTTCCAACAGAATAATATAGACGGAACCAGGTCCGGCGTAAAACGCACAAACAGGATATTTCAACAGAATAATAACGACGGAACCAGGTTCGGCGTAAAACGCACAGACAGGATATTCCAACAGAATAATAACAAATGGAATAACAGAAGAATTTCACCAAGTATAGGGTAGCCCGCGTATACAGGTTATTCCAACAGAATAATAAAGAATAGAATAACAGAAGTTCTCTTCATGAATACAAAAGAAATAATACCCTTTATCGTAAAAGAAGAGTATTCCGGCTGGTAGGGCGAGGATATTCTTGAAGAAAACTTGCACTACGCTCAAAGCTTCTTAAAACTCTAAGAAATACGCTCAAGATTATAGAAGAGAATTCTCTGAAATTTCTGGTGTGATTTCAATTCTAACTAAGCATCCTATTTATAGGAGAATGAAAAGGGTACTATTTGAATTTTTCACGGACTGCACAGTAAAAATTCAGACGAAATAATTTTCAGAATCACGGGCGAAAGAATATTTTAGACGCAACCTAATTAATCACATGTGCACTCCTCAATTCAACGACAATGATTATATATATATATATATATATATATATATATATATATATATATATATATATGGTCAGGATCAGGTAAGGGATCCCTTACTTTCTTAAAATGAGGGACTTTTTTTTTTGCTTTTTTTTAAAACAACTAAAAAAAAGTTTAATATTTTATGGAACTGAAATTTTTTCATAATACAGTGTTTTGGGTGTGATTTGGGTACGTATAACAAAACATGTATGTATAGTCTGGGCAGACTGTACCACCACTTTTTGGTATAGGTATTCAAAACACGACCAAAACATTGTATTATGGAAAAATTTCAGTTCCATAAAATATTAAACTTTTTTTTAGTTGTTTTAAAAAAAAACAAAAAAAAAGTCTCTTATTTTAAGAAAGTAAGGGATCCCTTACTTGATCATTTCTGTATATATATATATATATATATATAATTCCCTTACATTTACGTAAGCTTCCCCCCCCCCCCATTTCCATTCTTCAAAATCATCCCACATGTGGACCCAAAATGTGGCCCCCCTTTATTATATAAAATAATTTTCTATCGATTATTTTGAAAAATGAGTAAATGAGAATCCAAATAATAAGCAAAATTTACAACAACTACTTCATAAAAATCGCCTCAATATTTTTAACAACATTTGTCATCATTATTATAATTCACAATATTAATCAATCAGGTCGTTCCCAAGAAAGAGTGGGCTTTCCAATAAGGATTTCTCCCTATTGGCGCGCAATTAGGTGACCAAACCTTTTCTTGACAGAACTTCTAGACATCGTTAATATTGCAAATAATAATATTAATAACTTTGTCGTCTCAATTATTGATTTAATAATATATAAAATATCGACAATAATTTAATCAAATAACGTGAGATACTATACAACAACTACTGTAACAATAATTGGACAAAACTGGGTGACTTCTCACGTAAGCATCAATAATCAATACCGTGTGCTACTATGCAACCACGCGTATTACTGTACTTTTGCTACCGAGTAATTCAACAGCTAACGATAAAATTTCCGCCGTTATTTTCATAAAATATTTTTGTCGTTTTTTCAATTCGACAATAATTCTGTTGTGGGGTCTACCAATAATTGTGCCGTCGTACGAATATTCCCTGTTAAAACGAATATTTTCCGACCAATCGAATATTATAAATAACTTGCGTACTTTACAAAACTTATGAATATTACCCACAACTATAATATTATATCAAATTCATTTCATAATATTCAAAAATGATAATTATAGAAAATTCATCTTTATTCGAAAAAGTTATGGTCTTACAGTAGCCAACACTTTATACAAATGTAACCAATTCAGTTTTATTGGGATACCAATTAATTAAAAAAATGTATTGTAGATTTTTTTATAATGCAGTTGGTAGCCAAACCTTAATACAAAGGTAGCCAATTCAGTTTTATTGGGTTACCAATTAATTATAAAAAATTTATTATAGATTTTTTTTCATAGTGCAGTTGGTAGCCAAACTTTAATACAAATGTAACCAACAAAAACTAAAATTGTTGCCTTTGAAAATTTTGGTCACCAACTGCACTGAAATTTCTCTTGGTTACCCACAAAAACTAAAATGGTTACCTTTATATAAAAATTTGGATATCAACTGCACTAAAATTTATCTTTTTCTCCTTTTAATTTCTGGACTAAATCAACCTTTGTTATAATGGCAGTTGTGGCCGGTGTCCATGCCGTTGAAGCGCCAGCGAAGGGGAGGAGGAAGATGACCGGCGAAGAGGAGGAGGAAGATGACGTTGCCAAACTTTGAATATTTGAATTTTAATTATTATTTTTGAATTTGAATTTATTTTGTTTGTTAGATCCAAGATATTTGAATTTGAATTATTAATTATGGTAGTTATTTCTCCTTGATTTTAAGTTTCTTTATTATTATGAATTGAATCCTATACTAATTCTCTAAATTAAGGAATCCTAAGTGCACTAATATTGTAAATAAATATAAAAAATGTATTAATTGTATAAATATTTTATGAGTGTACTAATAGTATAATTACTTTCTAAATATTGTATACTTATATAAAGGACCCTAAAAAAAATTGGCTAGGAGGCCAATGTAGGTGCTCTTAACCTGGTGGTACAATTAGAATGCACTTCCTTACTAGCTACTTCCTCTCTAACAAAATTAAAAATACATTTTAATTATTAAAGTGAATTTAGAAAATTTTAAAATTCCAAAAATGAAACAAGTTTATTAAATTTTACTACAAACAAATGTAATTGTTGTATACTAGCTAAAAAGTACAACCAATTACCATATTTGTTGCTTTTAAAATTATAATAAATTCATATCAATTTTGATATTTCAAAAACTGACTTGTAAAGTCAAAATGTATTACTAGTTTTGAATCAATCATCAGGAGTATATCAAAATTTTAAGGGGGGGGGGGGGGGGGTTGTTAAAAAAAACCTCAGTAGTCATTCAATCCAGGAGCCTTAAAGGCTTTCATAGTCTTGATGGCTCGGTAGCTTCAACAAAATCAATGACCAAGTAAAGTTCATACATAGACAGTACCTATAGAAAGACATTACCAGTAAAATAATCAGCAGGGGAGCAAAAAATCAGAGGAGAATTTGAGGTAATCAAATACGCGATTTTGATAACAATACGAGGCTTAGATTAAAATCCTCCATATTGTGTTACATAGTCTAACAACAACCCAGCTCTTGCCTAAGTTGCATAAACAACAGATCTAGAAACCTGGGATATATTACAATAAGCAGATTTAGACGCAAGAGTCCTAATATTATTGATAAGGCTACCATAGGAATGTCTCTTCCTCTTACTTAAGGGAGGGGCTAAATACATTGAAAAGGAAGATTCTAAACATCATGCGAGGCTCTTAACTCTCCTCTACCGCTGCGTCTGTTAAGAGCAAAGAAGGTTCCGTTGCTTCTTCACCATCATTCCTGACCTTACTGTGTAGCAGAAAAAAAGAAAATTAAAAAGTACTTTACAAAAGATAATGCAAGACTTGTCAAGACAACACAACATATCAAATCAATTAGATCCGATTATCTATCTTCAAGAATTGACATTATTCGCGGGCTCACTGTTCACAGATTATATGTAAACCAGTAAACTATAAGTATGTTTTCGATTATCTATCATCAGCATTAATTGTTATTATTATTCCTGTGAATAACATTTTATGCTGCACTAGCAATGTTACCTCCTATGCCATAGAAGAATCTAAGTGTAATGACGAGGCACAAATAGAAATATGTACTTGAAAATGAAATTTTCTCCCTTAAACAGCCTACCTGCACGCTCTCTTATTGTGACCAAGGCCCTTGCACTTGCTACACTGGAGTGTACGTCTAATTATATCAAATGTTCCATCATGCTTCCTCTTTGGCCGGACTGTTGGGCCTTTAGTTGGTGGAGGAGTTATAGTAATAGCTTGCTCAGTCAGTTCAGTCGTCACTGGTCTCTCTACATCAGGTACCGGATTGATGGACTCTGAATACGTTAGGCGGTAACTCTCAGATGTGAAGTATCTGGAGCAATAATCATGTGGACTCCTACCAATACTTTCGATAACAGCAATAGCATGGCAGCAAGGCAATCCAGTAATCTGCCATCCTTTGCAGCTACAATCCCAATGATCAATATCAACAGATTCACTCTGAACTATATCAACAGATTCACTATGAACTTCGAATGTGCTATCATGCAAGAGTGATGCTTGAAATGAGCGTGCTTTTGAAGTTTCATTCTTTAGCTTTTCTTCCATAGATGGTGTTAGCGTCGTCGCCCACTGACTGGAATCAACCCGTCGTTTATAGAATAGTTCCATCATCTTCCCTCGCAATGCATCAACCATCTGAGTTATGGGCAACTCCTTTGCATC
The DNA here is from genome assembly GCA_020205505.1 of Panax japonicus. Lineage (NCBI taxonomy): Eukaryota > Viridiplantae > Streptophyta > Magnoliopsida > Apiales > Araliaceae > Panax > Panax japonicus. Next base: position 74,521,030 of record CM035110.1, read on the forward strand.
TGATACCCAATTGTAGAACGGTTGTCCAAAGTTGGATGAAACACGATCATACCTCGCACCTCCAAAAAAAGCATTTGCCCAGTGGTCAGGCTCGCTGCGTATTACCCAATTGTAACCTTCGGGGGATATAGCCTTTAAGCTTTCAGTACACCGTTCAAAAGCATCAAGTTTTGGAGCATTAGCAGCAGCATACAAATCTTGAACCATGAGACGTCTGGCTTCATATGAAAATGGCTCCTTTAAATCTTTATTGAGTTTCTCAGCAAGATAGCGTAGACAATAGCCATGGTAGCCCCCTCCACCAAATATTTCACGCAAAGACTCTTTTAATCCCTTCTGAAAATCTGCTATAAATGTAATTTGTTGAGTTGTTGAGACTACAGATTTCAGTTCTGATATAAACCAATGCCAATTGTCATCAGTCTCATCATCCACGACAGCAAAAGCCACAGGAAAAATACCATCATCTCCATCCGCAGCTGTAGCAGACAACAACATACCCTTGTATTTCGAGTTCAATGGAGTGCTATCAAGGAAAAGTAGTGGTCGGCACCCTTGTTGGAAACCAGATATTGAGGCCTGGAACGATACAAATAGACGATGGAAGCTTGAATCCTCCTTTGTAGTGAATGTAGCAACACTACCTGGATTAGTTTCCATTATCTTCTCACAGAAGAAAGGTATCTGATTGTAAGACTCCCTATAAGATCCATGAAGTTGCTCCCTTGCGAGTAACTTCGCACGGTATGCCTGAGAATAGTTCATTTTAATCCCATATTCTCTTTCGATATCCCTGACAATCTCCTTGGTCTTGTAGTTTGGAGAAAGTTTCAACTTCTCCTTTATGATACTTCCCACCCAGTCCCTTGCTATCCGATGCTGAGCTTTTACAGCTGCCCCTCCACATGTGTGTGTAGTGTTCATTTTCTTAATACAGATTAACTGGGTGCTGGCTACCCTTGACGCCCATACACGCCAAGGACAACCTTCTGATTTGCATATAACAGCTACACGCTGACTTTCATTCTTCTTGAATTTGTAAGTAAATCCGTGTGCAATTGAGTACTTATGCAGAGCTTCACGAAACTCAGTAAAACTAGCAAACCTTTGGTCCACGCCGGTGATGAGGTTCTCCCACTGCATTACAGCTGTACGATGCTTTTCATCATTGCTACAACTAACAGTTGCATCAAGGGTGGATTCATTGTCTGCGTCCATTTCTATATCAATGATATCCTCCGCTTGGGCCATAGATGAAGGTGCATCTAGAAGAACAACTGCATCCGGCGCAGTTGTCCTGCTTGACCTGCATGATAAATGGTTCCATAAGTTGCACTGATTTCGTGTTTCCCTTTATTGCACAATTTAAACATTCAGTTGAATTTGTAAAGTACATTGAATCATTAAGCCATATCAAGGTATTACGGGGATGTATAGCTACCACAACATGTTTAGGAATCACTGCAAATGTGGAGAAAACTTAATTTGTGAACAGAATTACAGATTAAACATCTGCTCGTAATTATAAAAAATGAATAAAGCAGGATCAAATCGCAAGTACCTACTGTGAGGCATGTTTGACATATTTCGGGCAGCACCTTCCTCGGTAATGATAAACACCTCCACTTGGCCACAATCCTCATAGAAGTTCACCATGCGCTGGAGGTCCTTGTCTCTAGATACTGTAATTAGTGTCTTTCTATTTCCAGGAATAAAGTACCTAATTAACATGCCATCAACACTATACTGGAACATTTCAGCTAATTCTTGCTTGAAAGCACTCAACAGGGTTTGCTGATCAAGATCAACTGCATAAGCCTCCCCACCTTTGTAAGACAAAGACTCATCTTTCCCCATCTCAAAATCACCCCCAGACTGACATATAGCTATAATTTTCTTTGTGGTCATCTTTGAGGCAGTAAAATTTACAAAAATTAATCAAGTTAACCCAAGTTCTACAGGCTGAAAATCAATTGATCGTAATCCAAGTAAAGCAACGAAACTTGTTCACAAAATGGGTGTCCAAAATGCGTCATGAAATTCAACCTACATTCACAGATCAACGGTTGCATTTGGTTCTTATGTGTATTAACATAGAATTCCAAAGTCAAACAGAAACCACAAAGAACCATGAGAAACTAGCAACTAAAAACCTAAACGATGTACAACAATTCAAATCAATAGAAGGAGAAAAACAACATTAGTCAAATAATAAAATTGTACAAAGTAGTTAAGACACATTCAGGAATACAACTTGATGGAATTTGTTTATCTTTTTCAGTTTTCTCGTTCCGCAAGTAGAAAAAGAGAAAGAAAATTGCATCAGAATCTTAGTTTGAAACGAAGATGTTCCCATTATTCTCAATTTTTTCTTTCCTCACCATTCTCTATGGGTTCTCTTTCTGCTAGTGAGAGAGAGACTGCGAGACAAGTCAGTTACTTCGTCAATTTTTCTTGCACTACTCATTATCAAAAACATATTTTTAGGGTATTGAGATTTCCAAAAGTAAATATTTCCAATAGGCTCTTCTCACATGAAGAATAAGTGGTCCGTGAGAGATGATCTTTTGGAAAAATCACTTCTACTTGTGAAAATATCATTTACCTATTTTATTAGGCAGCATAGACTAGCAATGATGTATGGATCTTAATGTTGGGCGACCAAGAAGCAACATTTGATTTATGATGGGAGTTGTTGAATTGAGTATGTTAATGATGTGTGGACATACAACGTTCGATGAAATTAGAAATGAGAACATACAAATGAAGGTTAGCATGACACCGATTGAGGAGAAGATGAGTGGATATTGTTTGAAATGGTTGATCATATATAATGTCAACCTAGATGCACTAATGAGAAGAAATGTTTTGCATTAGGAGGAAGATATAAGAAGAGGGTAAGCAAAAATTACTTGGGAGAAAGTTGTATAAAAAACTTGAGTACTTGACATAGCAATATATGACTAAGGCCAGGAATGTAACCTGCTCATTGAAGGCCAAGTGGGGTGTTTCACCTTTTGGTTATGTTTTCTATGTCTCTCTCTTTTCCTTCCATTTTTTTTCTTTTCTTTGTTTCAATTTAGCTTTATATATCTATATGTATGCATGTATTATTCTATACATTGGCGTATTTTTATTTTACTAATCTCCAACCTTTCCTATTCTTTTATTTTAATTATTTATTTTAATCTTTTCTTGGTTATTTTGTTTTATCTTTTTAGCTTTCTTCTTATTTTCATATTTTTATGCTTTCATATAGGATTCATTTCAATCAACCCCAACTAGTTCTAGTTGAGATAACAGATATTGCTGAGTGAGTGAGAGTATATCGTAGTTCTGCTACACTGTCCATTTAAACAATTTTGAATTCAAAGTATTTTTTTTTGAGGTGGAACAGCATATGAATATTTAGTTAAAGAATTATATATTGCGACAAAAACATGTCGATTCTTGTTGTGAGTTAGACACAATGACATGATCTATATATTAATACAAAGACATGGAAAATTAATTGATATGTCTACTCGCAACAGAAATTGACATATTTTTTGTCACAATATAAATCTTTTCCGTTAGTTAAAACATAATGTGCCACATATGATTGTTTTGCAACAAGTTATATATGATTTGATTGTTATGTGAATATAAAACATAGCATTTTTTGGATAAGAATTAGCGATCATCATGTTTTTGAGTAGTTCCTAGACTTCCTCCATGTTTGTTAGTATATTAATCGGTGTTTACAATTTTGTGAAGCTTTTTTGTGTTTTCTTTTCTTTTCTATCCTTTACATCCTTATTTGTTCTCTTTTTCCTTCCCACTCTCTGTCTCCCACTCTCTTATCCCTTTTATTCTCCCACTTTCTCCCACTCTCTTATCCTCTACGTGTGTGTGCAGTTAACTAGTATAGCATAAAATGTGAGAAAAAATTGTGTTAAGAAGTACTCCCTCCATCCTATAAAAGATGACTTGAGATCAAGACAGAGAAAAGAGAATAAAAAAATTCAATTTGACACGCAATTGACCCCACATAAGTACAATATGATTCTTTCGTTTACCTAAAAGTAATGGAACCTAGTCAAGTACTTTTAAGGGTGAAATAGTCTTCATACAACATTTTGAATTGTGTACTTCAAATCGAGTTTATCTCTTTAAAACAACCCCATTTAGGAACAAGCCATAAACAAGGTTCCGAGCTCATTTGAGATTGAACCATAATGTTTCATGTAAAACTCTAAATTACTTATATAAACTGAGCTTCAGCAACTATGCACTTGACTCAACTCTATTTATTTGAGTGAAAACAGTTGGAACCACCATATGTATGCTTATCAAATTCCAAAGCAAGCACACCGCGAGAAAAACCCCAAAAGTTATTGAGTTCTTTTTGCATTGATTTTAAAACGTCCAAAGCACAATTTGTAACTTGTATTTTCCCTTATTTTTAGAATTTTTAATATTTTATTTATTAACTTTTTGACTATTTTAAAAATATATAAAAGATTTAACACAAAATGTGTTTCTTGAAAATCTTAAAATCAGTGCCAAAAAAAGCTCAAAATAAAGTTTGCCCATAAAATAAATAAATAAATAAATTTTGGAATGAGAGGATATGGGTTTCATCCAAATTATGAACACAGAGAGTGGATACAGCACAATGCAATTCATAAAAATGAAGCAAGCCCTAAAAATGTACTAATTTACAAATCAACCCAGAACAAATAAGAGGATAGATACCATTCAAGGCCTTTAAGCGTATCGATTGGGAACGAATCATTTCACCGTTGACAAATTAACAATTGTTTTGTTTTTGGATGAAATTGAAAAGGGAAAGAAATTTACCTAAAAATCTGGATTCAAAGAACGATTTACCCTCTCAATCTGCTGGACCACCATTTGCATTTGGAGTCGGAGAGAGAGAAAGATGTTTCCTTCACTGAGAAATTGAGCAAGACCAAAGGACCTATCACCTATAGAAAAGAATCAAAAGATTCTATTAATTGATTGTCTCATTCGGTCACGCATTCAAACGCACACAAAAGATAAAACAATACTACTCCAGTATCTTCTCTCTCTATCACTCCCTTTTCTTTTTGCGTACTATTTTAGCTTTATATTTTTTTAATACAGTATATTTTAATTGATTAAATAAATGTATTATTATATATAATCTCAACCATGAGAATTTATATATAGTAGTCTTAGTGACACGCATTGTTTGTGCTATTATAGACTAAGAATTTTATTAAATTCTAGGGATAGAATAAAACAATAAAAATAAAATTATAATAAAACTAAACTCATAAAGATAAAATGTAAGAAGATTTGTAATACAACTTAACGATTTTTGTTGTTTTTTTTAATAATATACATAGTACAAAGTCGTCCATGACGAAGATTTTTTTGGATTAATCGTCGCCTATGACAATTACTTTGTATATACATTTTTTCTTATATATATATGTATGCATTATAAATTATAATTATTATCTCAACAAGATTACTCATATATATATATATATATATATATATATATATAAGAGATCCATAATATATATCTATCTAATAAAATACAAATGATTTTGAATTTCCCGCTCACTCAATAAATCATCTGGGCCGTCAAAAGTTTGAGATAAATCCCACCGTTCATACATCTATCTAATAAAATACATCTATCTATCTAATAATAATTTAATAAAATACAAATGACTTTAAATTTTTCGCTCACTCAATAAATTATTTTGGTCGTTCAAAGTTTGAGATAAATCATATTGTCAATACAGTGCCGGAGGCATGGGACCCAGCTAGTATATATATATATATATATATATATATATATATATATATATATATGTGTGTGTGTGTGTGTGTGTGTGTGTGTGTGTGTGTGTGTATCATAACAAATATTTAGAATGTATAAACCTTCATTTATTATTTTTAGTATAATAGCACAAATAACGTTTTATTGTATGAGTTAATTAGGGGGATAAATAACGTTTTGGTCACTGTACTGAGGTCCGGTTTTCATTGTGGTTACCGAATTTTTTTTTGTTACAATCAAATAACTGTACTTTTAAAAACTTACAAAATGATCATTCCGTTCAATTTTTCGTCCAAAAAACGGACGGAATGCTGACTGTACAAGTTGACTCCATTTTTTTGCTTATGTGGAGCACAGAAAAGGCAAACAGGCGGATTATTATAGCACAAACCAACAAAACTATTAACTACTTCACCTAAACAATTCCAAAACTAATAATAATAATAATAATAATAATAGTAATTTCAAAATAATAATAATAATAAAATACTATTAATAGAAATAATTTTAAAATAATAATAATAATTTTTAATAATAATAATAGTATTACTAATAATTTTTAAATAATAATAATAATACTAATTTTTCAATAATAATAATAATTTCCTTTTATTTTATTTGAATGGAGAATAAAAAATGATTTGTCAAATTTACTATTAAAAATTATTATTATTATTTTAAAATTATTACTATTAATAGTATTTTATTATTATTATTATTTTAAAATTATTATTATTATTATTATTATTATTAGTTTTGAAATTGTTTAGGTGAAGTAGTTAATAATTTTGTTGGTTTGTGTTATAATAATCCGTCTGCTTGCCTTTTTTGTGCTCCATGTAAGCAAAAAAATTGAGTTAACTTGCACAGTCAGCATTCCGTTCATTTTTTGGACGAAAAATTGAACGGAATAACCATTTTGTAAGTTTTTGAAAGTACAGTTATTCGATTGTAACAAAAAAAAATTCAGTAACCACAATAAAAATCGGACCCAGTACAATGACCAAAACGTTATTTATCCCGTTAATTAAGATATTTTGGCTCGTGAAACTATATATAATTGGTTGATATTTTTACTTTTATTATATTTTTATTATCTCATATCCCTGTCTTTGTAGTCAACTAAGTCATAAGATATATAATATAATTTGTAGGCAATTTAATATATATGTAAATTTGTAATTTCATCCCTTTGTATACATGATCAGAAAGGAGAGAGGGACAAATGGGTGGCTGGCAAACTGTTCGCGAACAATTAACTATCCGAACTCAAACATGTGTGTTAGTTCGAACATTATAGCGCTAGCTGGCTTACCACAAAATTCACCTAAGCTCACTTCATCTTCAAACGGGATTATGTCCATGATTCCAAAATAGCTCAGCAATCATAGGCCAACAGTAAAAAAATTGGCAATCATCTACTTCAAAATTATTAGAAAAGTCACATTCAATTGTCAACCGTCATTTTCCCAATCTGTAGAACATGCAAATGATTTTCGAATTTTCCCCAAAGGACGAAAACAAAAGGCATACATGGAAGAATTCAACAGCATCACCAACCCATAAAATTTAAATTATCAAAAAAAAAATGTAGATAAAATCTCCAGATAGCAGTATAATTCACATTAAAGATGGGGGCTGCAGACATATTTCCTTTAAAGAAGTCAAAATAGAGGTCCTCTCCAAACAAAACATATCAACATACAAGATATAGATTGGCCGACTGTCGTATATAGAAACTAGTTTAACTGGTACACTACTTTATAATTTGTAAACTGAAATACAAGCTATGGCTTGGCAGACCCATTCTTGACCTCGTGTTGCAGAACAAATTATGGTCAGTTGTAAACAAGCTTAGGAAAGAGAGATCACGGAGGATAGTTTTTTAAAAGTATAAAGTGCCTAAATCTTCATCCCATTTTTAAGATTCTCCCCAGTTGGGAATGTTTGCAGTGGCTTCATTCACCATTTTCACCAGAGTAACCTGTCATGTCAAAAATCAGATGTGTAGGATAGAGAGGAACAATCATTTTGCTTTATCAGTGACGACATTAAATGCAGCCGAGCACAATATTTCAAATAATAATATCACTCACTTTTTATAAGCAATTTAGTTTTAATGAGATGAGGAGATTTTTCGGGGTAATATATTTTGTGTGAGCTTTTACGCATCCTTATATATAGAAATGAAATCTGAGAATTTCAACTCCAACAGTAGTCTGATAATCCATCTAGGGTAATAAACAGGTAACATCGTACCAATGATACAGAGCAAACTATATGCGTGGAAACATTTACACCTAAGGTATATTACATAATTAATGTGTATTGTCAAATAATTAACTGACAGACACGATATCGATTAAGCATTATTTTGAACTCGCTTTCTTTTCATGTCCTCTTGTACTATTTATTCAAAACACCCTTCCTTCTGAAATTGATTCATGCAATTCCCCGACTAGTATGGTTGGACAAGTGTAATTTGACAGGGAACTATAATTTTTAGATGATTTACAAACGCTCCATGTAATTTTTTTTTGTTTGGAAGAAAGAGGAAAATATTTTTGAATTTTTAAGTGGACATTAAAAGGATGTTTTGGATCTTAAAATCTGTTCCTAAAGTAACTAGAGATCAGATGTTTTTGACAAATTCTCATCTAAAACACATGCTGATCATTTTAGGGTTTCTTAAAAAAGTATATTGATTTATGTGATACTCACATTACACAAGTGTCGCACAAATCCAATTGACTTCATTTCTTCACATTGGGAAAAGCTGCTTTCTAAATGAATGTCATTCTAGCAGTAGCTGTGCTTTCTACTTGTAGGAGAACTGAACTATCCATCCCACATCAATTCATTACACACCTATGTAGACTAGGTCAATAAGCATGTTGAACTAACTCCTTACTTAAAAGGTTAATCAATTAGGTTGAGACTCCACCATACTTATTAATCCATTTACACTTGAATTTATCCGATGTGAGATTTATGTGAAATATCCCAACAATCTCCACCTTTCACATGAATATCCAACACAAGTATCATACTAAAGTAGTCACCATTAAGCACACCTTCTTTGAGTCCTTCAAGAACTCTGCTCGACTCTAATACTACTCCACCACGCCCAAGGCAAACGTGGGAGTACAACCTTGTGAACACTTCACCCTAAGCAGCTTTTCCAGAGTCATTATGAGCCCGCTCCACCCGACTCAAATCACACTTCACTGTGAGTGCACATGAGTGATCATCTTGTGCTCCACTTGACTCAACTCTATTTGCTCTACCGCGTGGATTGAGTAACACGCGGCCTGCGAATGCTCCACCCTAGAATGTCAACATGATACTTGGGCCCATCAAACCATAAGCTCTGATACTTGGACTTGGTTTGGATCAAGATGTTTATCTTTTGAATGGGCAAGGATATTCGCCAATGTGAAGATTATTGGAACTTGTGGCTCATATGGTGTGTATGAGAGGTACTGAGAAATTCTTGAAAAAGTTTAAGTGCGGAGCGAAGTGGAGCGAGGGAAGCGAAACGACCGAACGGAGCGAGACACTGGCCCATCGCAGTTGGCCCGAAGGTTTGGGGGGTGTAGCCCCTCACGGCAGGGTACGATGTTACAAGGGCATTATGGGTATTTAAACTATAATGCGAATTAGGGTTGGGATAGAAGTAGCGGTTATATATACTCTCTATTCTCTATTGTAAAACCCTATGTACTCAAATAATAAATAAAACACCTCTATCTACTCCTGTGGACGTACCCAAATTGAAGAACCACGTAAATCTCTGTGTTGATTTTTACTTTCTTGTGTGTGTGTGATCCAATCCTAACACTAATTAACAGAGATAATAATGCTCTAACTAAGCTTCAAAAACAAAGTAAAAAACAGGCATTTTAATAACTAAACCGAACATGTACTATCTTTCCAAACCATTTTTAGAGAATAGTAGCACAGAAATACGGAAAAGATAACTTACAACACTTTTAGGCACACTGTCGTGTGCGTGTGATCCAATCCTAACACTACTTAACAGAGATAATAATGCTCTAACTAAGCTTCAAAAAAAAGTAAAAAACAGGCATCTTAATAACTAAACCGAACATGTACTATCTTTCCAAACCATTTTTAGAGAATAGTAGCACAGAAATACGGAAAAGATAACTTACAACACTTTCAGGCACACCAGGTGGAGGCAGTGGGAGGTTCCTTGGAGGCCAGGTATTATCATAAGATCTTTTGTCGAATCTCCACTCTCCAATCTTTCCATAAGTCAGTTTACCCTGAATATTAGAAGATGAAATGTAAATTTAATAAGCCAAAGCAAAAAAAATCACGAGAAAATTTCTCAAACCTAAAGCCACCATCCAACAGTAAAGGGGAACTTTTCTTTATTTTTATTCTTTGCTTAGGTAAGTTGAAAGAGAGTGCTATTTATGAAGACCTACAGAACTCTGGATTACGAGAAACATGGTTACTAAGAGAATACCTTCATGTCGTAGTCGCACCCATAAGTGTAATGAATTATGAACTTGTTGCCAATTTCTGTATCCCAGGGAGGCTGTACATTGTAATCAAGAAACAATTTTATTGTCGATTAAAATTAGAAGTGGAAACACAGAGAAACTTGCGACAATCAAAGTATGTAAGAAGCTGAGTAGTATACAATTAGGATATAGGAATCCCCAGTACAATAGTATCATACAAATCAGAAACAAAAAATTATCAGCAACTAGTAGTGCATTGGTAGAAAAATGACAACAGCTGTGACTAAAAATAATCTTTTATTTTTTTATAGGTAATTTGGCCCCAAGGATGGGAGCCTATGGGGATTGGAGCTAGCTACCTTGAGGTTATTCCTCAAAGCCTCTTCCATTTTTCCCACCCCTTTGGGTTGACTAAAAGAAGTAGATATACTCAAAATTTGACAAGATTTAATGAAGAAATGCTGGAAACAGTTTAATACCATCTCAGACATTTTCTATGAGTTACTTCTGTATACTGTTTGAACTTTATAGCAGACCAATGATTCCCAACATGAAGGGTGATCGAAGATGCTAATTGAACACTTACCTTGCATGCTAGTAATTAGTTTAAACTAACAAAGGAAAAAAGCAGACCTATTATCCCCATGAATTCCAAAGCAGGACTTGAGAATTATTAAGATGATGATATTAAATTAGTTTTCAGATCTTAAGTGAGCATATATAATGAAGTTGAGAAAGCTTGAGATGAAAATTTTCAGAATAAAAGGGAAGAGAAATTTGAGTTGAAAGCAACCCAGTGACAAGCAGCAGCGTGCATCACTAATTTTGTCTTATTCTGATTAGTAATAAATATCATCAAAACTAGAACCTTTTGCATTAACCTTTAGTCACTTGTGCAGTTATATGCTACAAATATGTTAACCTAATAAAAGGAATGTGTATGATAGTGGTTTTCAGGGAAGTTTAAGAGCTATGAAGTGATACTTAATATGTAGCATCTTCAAAATCTTTCGGTATTATAGTCGTATTTGGACAAATAAATATGGCTAAGTTTAAGCATTTGTTTATACGGGTGCAGTCCAAGATGTGCAAGGGTGCTTTGATAACTAATCAGCTTGTCATGATGAGGATGTCATATTTACAACATCTTATCCTACTGTTAGAAAATATAAAAATAAAATTCCAAAGTTGAATGATCAACTTATCAAGTCTTGTGTTCAAAAAAGAAATTTAAAAAAATAGAAAATCCCATCAAACCTGAAGCATGAAGTCCTTGTGTAAGATGTTACCCACTCCGTGGAGAGCAGATGAAACAGCATAAGCATACCTGTGTGATTATAGTTAGAAATAAAATAAAAAATAGAACTGAAACATATAACTTGGGGTGGTCAGGTTTTAGGTGAAATTACATCTCAAGGACCCAGCCAAAAGCTTTGTCTGCTTCAGGATCTTTTTTCATTGCCAAGGAAACATTCATCCAAGTCGGAGCAATCTTTTTAAGAGATTCCTATCATCAATTTCACAAAAAATAAGAGACAAGTTCTTCAGATAACTGTTGCATACCAGTACTATTGCATGCGTCATAAAAAACATATTTACCTTCCCAACAATGACAGGGGAATTTCCTATTGGATCAATGTTGGTTATTGGTCCCTTTTCTTCAGGGAAGAACTTTCGGAGTATGGGCTCTTGCTTTTTAGGCTCAATATAAAAGAAAGGGAATGCAGCTCCTAAGCCATCTTGAGATAGGTTTGGTATGGGCTTAACGATAATATGATCTGGCTCTGCCATCAATATGTAGCTACATACAAGATAAGAATTGTCATAATGATACACATTGCCTGAAGAGGAGAAAATGTTTAAGAATTAAAACTGAGCTAAAGCAAAAAAATTTAATGTTGGCTTACTCTTCTTCAATGTTTGCCTGTTGCAGCCACTGTACAAAGGCCCAAGGTCTATTGAGGACTATATAACCCTGCAATATAAATATATAATGAAGAGTTGATAAATACAACTAAATAATTTATCTGAAAATAGCTCTAAGTTAAATGTGATAATCTACAAAAGAAGAGGTAGCGCATCCTCCAACACATGATCATATATTCGCCTGACAAGTTTAAAAATCCCAGCTTTGACCAATATATGTTCTTGGAAACTAATTGGTTTAGCTGGCAAAGCATGTATAAAGGGAAAATTCAGGAACTCGATTGCCAAAGAAAAACATTGCTTTATTTGCAGATATAACAAAAAACGCTCAAAATTGCAAAGAATAAATAATATGTATACTTATTATGGGCATCAAATGCTTCTTAAATAGCGATAAACAAAAAAGAAGTTTTTAGTGAATTTTGGACCAGCATAAGGTGATCCACTTGTTCCTAAAAGTTATTTGTCCTTGAGCAATCATTTTAAGTGCAGGGGCAGGAAGTTTTTTGGGGGTAATTAATTAATTTGTGCCATCGTGAATACAAGAAAAACAAGTAGCATATCCACGAATTGACTCATGTAATTTGCACGTATAAAGATTAATTATTTCTTTATTAAAAAACTATACTCCAACTCTGATGTAGCTTTGCTATGTTCTTATTTCAGCTACCCCTCACCACTAGTTCCCCACGAAGAATGCAACCATGTGAATACTACACGTGCATTGTATGTACCTAATCATTTTTTACATTACAAATGGCAAAGTGAAATAAGAAACCCTCTTTTGGGACATGATTATTTGGGCCCAGATGATTCGGTGGGCCATAATCTGGAGAAAGTCTCCCCACGTAGGAATTTGTTTTGGGCAGTTGGAGAAGTTTAAGAAATCTAAGATTCCTAACTATATTTAATTTCTGACTCCTGAGGAAAGAGTTCTATCCGACTTCCTTTCTTTAAGAAGATTCAATTCTGTCCCATTAAGGTATCTATCCTAATGAGGAATCTATTTCCATACGGGGACAGGCATGTAGGAGGAGGTGTGATCACTATAAATACAAGGTTATACCATAATTCTCAGGTATTTTATTATTTTTCCAACACTAAAGCTTAATACCTCCATTGTTAACCTTATTCAGCCTGTACTCATTCTCACACCGGAGCCTATCCCCAACGGCCCAAGCCGTCAAGTTTCTCCGTGTGACTTTGTTTCTGTGCAGGATTGGATATGTTATTGGTGATTGAGGCATGTGGACGATTCTTGGCATTAACACCTTGTTGACCCTAATTTCAACCTCACCCCTTAAAAGCTCAGATTGAAATCAGAAACTATAATACTCTTATTGAAGGATCTAATTTTGAAGGTTTTACCAATTTAAATATGTTAAAAAAATTCAATTTAGTTCCATGCTTCTTATATGTTATGAGATTGATATTAGTTATAAAATATAGAAAATAGTTTAAACAATTAGAACTTAGTATTTGTGGAAGTTGTTTGGTTACATGTTCTTAGTTAATTGAAGTGTGTTTGGTAACATTGTTAGAAGAGATTAGGGTTGGTTTGTGTATAAATATGTAGTTTTAGATTGTAGAGAACTATCCAGATTATGAAATGAAATTATGTTTCTCTCAATATTTCTCTCTCAGTCCCATTGCTTCTCGTTTCTTGTTCTTCTGCCATTTTTACTTTCTTTAAAACTCTGTTTTTTCTTCTTTTTCTTTACCGGTTGATTATGAAATGATGAGAAATCTTCTCATTTCATAACAAGTGGTATCAGAGCCACCCTTTCCTTGGCCCTAATTTCAAAAGTTGTCTTCTTCTTTTTTTCTAATTCAAACTCTGTTCCATCTTAATTTCCCATCAATTTTAATTTTGTATTCTTTCTTCTAATTCTTTTTCTTTATCATTTTCAAACCCAAAAAAAATCATTAAAAATCTACACCCTATAAACTTTGATGTTATCTAATCTTGTTGCAGCTAACTTGCTGAATAAGCCACCTGGAAATCCTAGATCTTTAACAGGCAAATTCGATGTGTTCAACTACAGGGGAATATAATCAAAAGTTCTGTAAGTCTCATTTCTTCTTAATCCTTGCATTTATTTTATATTTTGTCATTTCTGGGTCCAATTTGTTCTTCTTCCTCAATTTCTCAAAGCCTACATCATTTCTCCCAAATTCTTCTGTACCCTTATCCTTAGACTTCCATGTTTTTTCCTTTTGATCAATTTTTTGTCAGCAATTAAACCCAATGGCATTTTAAAACTAGAAAATCATTGTCCCCAATTCTGTAGATATATCAATTTTCTCCATCTACGGTCCTAATTTCTATCTTGTTTCAATCCAAAATGGTTCAAAACATAGATGTTTTTACGTCAATTTGCATCACAATTGATACTATGTTGGAAATTATGAATAAAAATTAGACTTCGGTTGGATCCAACTGAGATTGTTAGGCTTAGATTCAATAGGCTCCATCAAGAAGGCTCAGTACTTGAGTATATTGAAATGTTTCACAAGTTGCAATTGGAGGTTTCAAATCAGAATCAAAGGTTAACATAGATAATTTTTGTTGAGTGCTTTATAAAGGAATTAAATGAAGAATTTAGAAGTTGGGTGCAAAACTTATGTCCAAAATCCCTCTCTACTGCTTGTAGCCATGCTAAAATTCATTAATATTATCTTGAGTTTGTTGGAACAATCTGAAACACAACAAAAAGCCATTGTTGTGAAGGAAATGGAAGACAATAAAAGGGAACAAGATGCGGAAAAACCTTCCTTGTCCCCTAAAGATGAGAGCCTATTATGTGACTGTGAGCAGAAGTTGAGAGATAAAGATTGCCACTCGGATGTTTGTGGAGATGAAACCAGTACATGGGAAGAAGAATTCATGGTTTCTAATGAAGGAAACAAGTGCTATGGTTAGGAAATTTTAGAACCAACAACTTCTAGGATGTTCACCAGTCCAATGGTGGATGATTTTTGCTAGACTTACATGTTCAAGTATGAATCTAGTCATGGAGTTTTCACAGGAATGGTCACAATATTGGATGAATTTACTTTGAAAATTAATGAGAAGAAGATAAAGGTGTCTAGCACAAGGAAGCTGGAAGAGATTCCATGGGCTGATTACAAGACTAATTATATTGCTGACATGGGTCCTAAGAAGCTTAATACTCTTATGGAATCTGAAGATAAGATGAAAGAGGTGTGGGATAGCAACAACTCCAAAACTGGTAGAAATCTGAATTGAACATATTTTGAAATGGTTGGAAATATTGAAGCTTATGATACAAGTAACGTTAGAGTTCATGTTTCAATCATGATGAATCCTTTTGAGCTGCTATTTGGACAAAAACAAGTGTTTTTTGGATTGTCCAATTCTCTGCATATGGAAATGGGGTTGCTCCAACAAATGACTTGCAATGGGGATGGTTTGTATTCCGTACAATGGCTTTCAATTTCAGATGAGGCAACCTTCGTATTCGATCCAGGAGGACTTTGGTAGAACATATACCACCCAATTCGTTTTCTTCAATCCTTGAGGACAAGGATTTCTTAAGGAGGGTGGAATGTTATGAGATGGTTATTAGTTATAAAATAGAGAAAATAGTTTAAATAATTAGAACTTAGTATTTGTGGTAGTTGTTTGGTTACATGTTCTTAGTTAATTGAAGGGTGTTAGGTAACAAAGGTAGAAGAGATTGGGGTTGGTTTGTGTATAAATATGTAGTTTCAGAATGTAGAGAGCTATCCAGATTATGAAATGAAATTGCGTTTCTCTCGATATTTCTCTCTAGTCCCATTGCTTCTCATTTCTTGTTCTTCCGCCATTTTTACTTTCTTTGAAACTCTGTTTTTTCTTCTTTTTCTTTACCGGTTGCTTATGAAATGATGAGAAATCTTCTCATTTCAAAACATTATAATCAGCTGAATCCCTGAAATTGGTAAATCCCAAATAAATTCCACAACTTCAAGGAAACCCAGAAGAAGTTTTCCATAATCAATTAAGTTAATTCCTTTTGACTTGACATTTTTAAAGAATTTGTGGTTCATAATTGGTTCTCCTTCAAGTTCCCTGGTATTTCCACCTTCACATATTAGATTTCAGGGAAACCAAGAAGAAGATTTCCATAATCAATTGAATTAATTCCCTATTAAACTTTACATTTATGAAGAATATATGGTTTATAATTTGTTAAACCCTCAAACATAAACCAGAACAGAACAATCAAGGTCACAAAAACTGATGCCCAAACATATAAACAGAAATTAAAATCACTAAAAGAAACCCATAAATACCTGATCCAAACCAGCTTCTAGTGGCTGAGCAACAAAAGTGGGGATCTCATCCATGAACATATCAGGCTTCCCAGAATGCAAAATCCTTGTGAATCCACCCATATCCGAATTGGGTTCATCCTTAAACTTCTTAAACCAGTAGTACATAATCCTGCTCTGCCATGTATTATAAACACCATCAGAAGATGTGACTGCTGTATGAAACAGCCTCTTCTCCTTTTTCGAAGAATTGGGGTCTGATTTTCTATCTACAGGCAGCTTGATGACGGGGTCCCTTTGTAAAACAACAACCCCATTTGATTTTGAGGATGAAATTCGGGAAGATGGGCCTGGGAAATCTTGTCTGAGAGGAGCATTTGCTGAAATTATTATGTTGTATGTGATGAGAGCTACAGAGAAGGAAATTACTAAGGTGAAGAACAAATTCCCACAACCCATTTCTTTTTCTCTCTCAATATATTCTTTACTGTCACTGCATAACAATAGCTGTATGTAAGAATTAGGATTTGAATTACAGACGGAAAGTCGTCGAATGTAAGCTGTTAATATTTGTCAGCTGGTGCTGGGAGTGGTTGGAGAAGATGGCTGTCGGGTCGGAAATAGTTATGAAGATTATAAGATTTTTTTGGTTAATATTTCTAGTGGAGGTGCTAATCAACAACATACAAAAAACAAATAAATTTACAAGTCTATCTAGGACTGAGCAAAAAACAGATATAACCGAAAAACCGAACGCAACTGAAATAATTTAACCGAAATATTTTGATAATTCGGTTATTTTTACTATTTCGGTTATATCCGAATTTTTGTACAGTTTTCGGTTAGTTTGTACGGGTATTACTTTTGGGTTATTCGGTTTAACCGAATAACACTCCTCACTTTTTTTAAACGATTTTCGTGATGTGCATATACATAGAGAGAATAAAACAGAAGCAGACTCAAGACGATCAGACCAAAACTCTCTCTCTGTTTTCCTACCGGCTACCACCAAATTTCTCTCTCTCTCTGTTCCTTTTCTTCTTCTTCACTGTCCAAAACTCTCTCTCTGTTCCATTCGTCGTCGTCCTCTCGCAGGACGACCTTAAGGACCCACCGCCGGCCGATTCCCTCTCCCCCGATTCCGAGTTTCCGACGCCTTCAACTCCGATTGGGACGAGTTCGGCGACTTCGAGTCGAAATCCGATGATGAGCTCGATGGATCTGGCACCCGATCTGATTTGAATTTTGTTTATGAGTTTGATTCTGATTTTTTCTGAGTTGTTCTGATTGGATGAGTTTGATACTGATTTGGGTTTTGTTTATCTGTTGATTTTGTGAAATGGGTTATTATAAAGTATGCATATTGAATTATTGATTATAAAGTATGCATATTGATTATAAAGTCATCTGGCGTCTGATATGATTTGGGTTTTGTTTATCTGTTGATTTTGTAAAATGGGTTTATGAGTTTGATTCTGATTTGTTCTGAGTTGTTCTGATTGGATGAGTTTGATACTGATTTGGGTTTTGTTTATACTCCTGTCTTTGTTTTTTAATTCGGTTAATAACCGAATAACCTATTCGGTTATTTGGCTATTCGGTTAGTACAAAGTTCGGTTACTTGTTCGGATAGCTAAAATAGGGTATTTTCGAGTTTCGGTTATAACCGAAATGATGGTTCGGTTCGGTTATTAACCGAATGCTCAGTCCTAAGTCTCTCTTACAAAAACTTTTAATATTCAATTATTAGTATTAAATCAAAAAAAAATTGTTGTCAGATAAATTTATGTGGATAGTAGAATTATCAACTTTTAATTATATGTTAGTCGCAATTTACGTTTTTTAATTATCAACTTTTAATTTACTTTTGAAAGTAATATGACATATTCTTTTCATCAATTTTTTAATAGTTCAAAAAAAATTTAAACTTTTAACAGTAAAAATATTTTTAATGATTTTAATTTTGGGTACCATATATTGATCTTACTATTATGTATTATCAACTATCAATTATGCTACGTTTGGATCGATAGAATAGGAGGAAGAATAGAATGAATTATTCCATTGGAATAATAAAAATATTGTTTAATTTATTATTTCAACGGAATAATGTATTCCTAATGAATAGGTGTTAACTTAAAATTATAATTTTTATTCCTGGAAGAGGGTCAGGAATAACTTATTCCATCTATTATTTTTAAGTTATTGACAAATATGCCCATTAAAAGAAATACTTATCTTTTTTAATACCCCTTCTACTTACCCACCTACCCCCACACGCACCCCACCCCACCCCACCCCACCACACCCTACCAACCTAACCTCACCCCACCCCACCCACTCCACTCCACCCACCCTACCCCCACTCCACCCCACCCCACCCCACCCCATCCCATCCCATCCCATCCCATCCCATCCCATTACAAGTAAGAAAAAAAATTATAAAAAAATTATATGAAAAAGTATAGTAAAAAAAAAAGAATATAATTATAAAAAAAATCAAGAGAAATATGTGTTAAATTTTTAATATAAATTGAATTTAAGTTAAATTTGAACATTTTGGGGTATTTAGGTCACTTTCTAATTATTTATTTCATTCTTAGATGTATTCCTAACATCAACCAAACATGTACATGGAATATTAAAAAATCATTCCATTCCCTCATCTATTCTATTCCTTCAATCTAAACGTAGCATTAATATATTTTCATCATTATTATCAAAATTATAAAAATCAAATAACTGATATATTGTATAGGACTGAAAAAAATGTATAATAAATAAGAGCCAAATTACCTATTCAATAATTCGGAAGTGATTAATATAAAGTTTATTTTTAAATAAGTTTGTCAATAAACTAATAAAATATTGATACGCAAGCGAGACTCTATGTGTGTCAGCATTCTATAGATTAATTGATTAATTTATAAAAAATAAACTTTATACTAACGGATCCCAATAATTCATCTCTCTGTTACCCACCCTAAAGAAGCATATTTTCCATGTTTTCAAGTCTTTCAACAAGCACATTCTTTTTTTCTTTTTCTTTTTTTGCTAATTATCCACGTGCACATTCTACACTTCTCATTTCTAATCCAGCTCTATATCACTCGATTTAGGGAGTGATCAGTGATGCTAGTTTCAGTCACTTATGACTTAATTTCATGTAATAACAGATACTAATACTTAAATATTTATTATAAATATCTTAAGAGACCTTTAACATTACTCATTTTTTATTTTTATTTATTTATCAAATAGTCTTAATTAGTTCCACTTGGGTAGTAGTGTTCAAACCTCGTAGTGTTCCACAATTTTTACTACTTCTAATAAATTTACATCCCTATTTTACAGGCTTTTTCTCAATCACCTCACAGACATTACCGGTGTCATTAATCACCTTATTCATCTCTAATACAACACTACCCACCAACTCATATAAATCAAATCCAAATTTCATCACATGTACATGAATCTTTTCTAAATTTCCAACATCTAAGAGCTCAAAACATGATTTCAACACAAAAGACTAAGTATTTTCATTTGGGTACATAGATTTTGTTCGGGAGCATTTTATCGACCTTTATGTGGGTCGAAGGCCTGACATTAGAAGGGCTTCATGAGGTCGCTGGGCTGAAGCCCATGGAGAGGTTGGAGGTGTTCGGGTCGGCGTCCGAGTCTTTCTGAGCCGGAACTTCACTTTAGTAGATGTTTTTTGGGTTCGGCATCTGAGTCTTTTGGGCCAGAATCTTACCTTGTCGTGGGGTGTTCGGGGTCGGGTCTTCGAGTCCTCTGGGCCGAGGCCCAGGCCTGATGGTGGGATCGTTTGGGCGTGTACAGTGGGCTCTCCTGCGTGGAGAGTCTGGGATCCTAATCCTAATTGAATATGGTAACTCCAAAGGTAGTGATTGGATTGGATTCCACTTGCACCTTTTAAGGAGATTGTGTTGGACCCAAGTTATGGCAACTACCATAACTAGGAGTCCTAATCTGACTCGGAGAAGGGTTCTAAGGTGGTGAGTACTATAAATACAAGGTCAATGTTACAATTAATAGGTAATACCTACTTTTGAGCACTAAACACTTGGCCTCCGTTGTTAAACCTTGAGAACGGTTTGTACTTATTCTCACACTGGAGCTATCCCCCGGCGGCACAAGCCGTCAAGCTTCTGTGTGATCTGTTATTGTGCAGTTTCTAGCGCGTAGATTCTGTGATTAGAAGCGCCGACGAAACTTGGCGTTAACAAATTTCATAGAGATGTGCAAAAGATGGCACGAAAGCTATTCAATCGAAGAAGAACAAAAAAACAAACAAACCTGCAAGAGTCACCGGATCGCCGGCGCCTGTCTGGTTGCCCACCCCCGCCCCCGCCTGGATCGCCGATCTACGGGGTCAGATACCCCCTGCCCCCCCCAGTTCCGCCACTGATTTTACTTCCAAGAATATAAAATTAACATAAAATTTGAATGTAAAATAATGAAACAAATCATAAATTCATAAGTTTGAATTATTGAATATTTCATTAATTGAATAATTTAAATTACGAAGAAAGAAAATAAATGTGAAATTTGTATTCTAAAGAAAACTTGGAAAAGTAATAAAATTGTGTAATATCAAAAAATGAAAAAAATGTGTAAATGTAGTTAGTAATAAATAAAAATATGAAATTAGAATGGTTAATTAATTACATATTGTGATTGTGATTGTGGTTGTGGTTGTGGTTGAAGCTTACAGCACACTGGACCGCTCCACACTCTCCCCTAATATGATAAGATTATGCAGACACATACTACGTATGTACAAAGGGAGTAAAAGAATTATTAACTGATCAGTAAGGTTAGCATGAAGTTATTTTTTCAATAAGTTGATTAATTGGCCAATAGATTACTCACATACATACAATCTCGCCTACATGTCAATATTCTATTGGTCAATTGACCAACTTACTCCAAAATAAATTTCATACTAACCACTTCCCCCATCACCCATGCATGCAATACTAAAAATATTTACAAACTCGAGATGATTTTGTCGTCACTCTCCCATCCCATCGATCAAAAAGCATAATCTTATAATACATTCTTGTTGATAATATATATATTCATGAACGTAAATAGAATCAGTTTATTTCCAGGCAGTGAAATACAGTGCAAATTTCTGGCCAACTGTTAAGGCCTAGCTTGTCCCTTAATTTTAGCAATCTATAATATACATGTATGGATCACTAACAATTTACACACCTATATATGATTCTGACCCACTTTATTGACTTTTAAAAGCACTGTGTATTTGCACTGTATTTTATTTTATTTTAACTAGGCTCGACCCATGGTACGTAACCATACTCTTCCCTTCAAAATGATCACCTTGTCCTCAAGGTGGATAAAAATAAAGATGCCTTACTTCCATGTCCTGGTGATGAACTTCAGCAGACCATTCAGTAATTTAATAATTTTGTTAAGCACCAAAAACTGAGAAATCTACTAATGGAAGTTGTTAATTTAATGATGGTTGGAGACAGGGCCGGTCCTGAGTTTTTCAGGATCTAAAACGACAAAAAAATTTAGACCCTTTGTGAATTGCTATTAAGATAGGTATAAAAAAACACTATGAATTTTCTCTGAACAAAAGAACATAAATATGAAAGAATACCAAATATAATAACCGACTTTTTTAATATTTTCAAAACATCATTCAAAGCACTTAAAAATGGAGAAAAGGGGACCATAAAAACTTTTAGGCCTAAAGCCCAGACACCTTAAGCTTTAGCCCAAGGCCGGTACCGGTTGGAGAAGATTGTACCAAGTTTTCATTCATACTGACTAATGACTATCTTAAAATGTATTATAGCATCCTGGCCTGGGAGTGGATCATCAAATTAAAATTTCTTCTTTCATGCATTCTGCCATTTGATTTCTATTTGCAATGCTTTGAAATGCCAAATTTGTGTTAACAAGAGAGTACTGTTCTGTTTACATTCAAATTCAACCCATTCTCATACAACCAACAACAAGCCATGTTCCAGTTTAATTTCTTCTTTCAAGTAACCCCCATCAATCATTAAAATTGCCTAGCTACTTTTGTTTACAAACTACATCCAATATGCCTCTCCATGAACCAACCAAATTCTTAATTAATTGCAGTTATTGATGGAGCATGTACTGGTTCAATAAGGATATTAATAAGAAAATCATCATGCACATAATTATATCCAAGCACCTGGCATGTTCAAATAACAAGGTGGTGGTTACGTTTAAGGACATAATGTCCTATATAACGTACTATATATACACACATATAATAAACGTACGTGTCGTACACTAATAAGACTAAACACATGCACTCTAGCTTATACTCACACCTACCCTCTATATATCTTTTGTTGTCTAGATTAATGAGTATTAACATGTATAAGCATGATCGATCAGAAACAGATTCATAGCACAAATTTTTGCGCTTGACATATATGACTGACGTAGACGAAACCAGACTTCAACAGATTATTATTCATTAAAGAAAGCGAGCGTTTTAATATTGATCAAGTACCATACAAGTACTCAAGGCAAATTAAACTTGAAACTGTTAAAGAATATAATGAATTCAGAAAATTAGGACCAAGGATTGACACGGGTAGTCCCTGTCTTTAAGGTGTTTATTGCTCCTTACCATTAAGGTTTGCTAAAGGCTACTAGCAATATACCTCCAGAATTTTATGTCAAAGCTTGTATTTGTTCTAAGTGATAGCAACTCACTTTTAACCTCAATTTATGCTGCTGTGTAAAAAATGATAGAAGAAAGAAGATGAGACTCTCCAATTTCATAACTGAATTGTGAGTTAAGAATCATTTAAAAAAAATTAAATGATATATTAATCACATATCAATTTTGCATCCCATAATGATTAAACAAAAAACTGTTTTAATCATTAATGAAGTTTATTATTCTGGTTCAATGTTAAAAAGAGGCTCAAAGTGCACTTAAAGCGCTAATGCGACTTTGCGACCCGAACCCGCACCACGGCCCCCGGGTCGCGGGACGCGGGCGGGTGGTGCTTTGCACCACGCCATTGTGACCAACTCCAAGCATTTCTTTTAGTTCCACTAGTGAATTAAACTATTCCACATATACTTATAAAGTATTAAATAGTTTTATTCCTACTCAATGTTGGACTTAAAGAAAATTATTTTCTTAAACAACAATGAACCTTTTCATGTACTCCACTTTGGATACAATTAAAACACAATATATAACTCCTACTTGAACCATATATTGCTCTCTATTAATCTCCTTGTAATAGGCTATCAAATGCACAATTTATATAATATAAATTCAATCAATTAATGGGTCTAAATTAATTCCCAAAATGATCAAAACTTATAAAGAAAAGGTGCAATTAACATAAACACCAATATATATATATATATATATATATATATATATATATATATATATATATATATACGGAGCCAATGAACAGACCAAGGCAAAAAAAACACACGCGGGTCGGGTTGAACCCACAAAAACACACGGGTTTAACCCGACCCGTGTGTTTTTTTGTCTTGGTCCGCTTATTTGGTCCGTTGAAAATCCTCCCCGATATATATATATATGCAGAAAGAATTCCCAAAGAAGATCGATGTTTAGAGAGGCTGAATAATTTAAGTAACGTAGAGTGACAGTGCCATGCATGTTCTCTTTGGTCTAGCACTAGAGTGAATTAATCCTAGATACATTTTCGATTTGTTGTAAACAATTTCCTTAACATGACCAACATATATATTCATCTGATTTGGAATATGTACTAGCTAGGATCACAAGATTGTGTGAATTAATTTGTAAGGTTGTTGAGATACTCCCACGTATTTAAATGTAGATTCTTTTTCGCTAAACAAAATTAATGCACCTTTGAAATTTTAACCGCATGGTAAAATGCACCCTAAAATTCTTTTTGGCTAAACCCTATTATATAAAATCCCGAAAACAACTCTACGGTACACTTAAATACGTTTTAAAAAAACAGAAATTATGACAAAAGAAATGCCATATTTAGAAATAAAAAGAAAATATAGCCAGAAAAATAATAATAGTATACAACTAAATAAGTTTCAATCTAAATAAAAATTTACTTATAATAAAGGATAAATTAATAGTAAAATTTGAAAATAGAT
Source organism: Panax japonicus (assembly GCA_020205505.1). Taxonomy (NCBI): domain Eukaryota; kingdom Viridiplantae; phylum Streptophyta; class Magnoliopsida; order Apiales; family Araliaceae; genus Panax; species Panax japonicus. The sequence continues at coordinate 74,545,717 of CM035110.1, forward strand.
AATATATCGTAGGTGTCCTAATTGTGCACATACACAGTCGTCGTGTATATATATACTAGCTATAACCCGTGCCTGAAGGCACGGTGTAACGAAAAATTAAATTAAAATTTAAAAAATATTACATTATCTAAAGAAACATATCACCACAACAATTAATACATACTCAATCATCAATACATATCCAACCACCAAAACATCGAGCTAGTTAACATCAAGAAATTTCGGCAAAATTTCTTTTAAAAATAAATATCCAGAAAATTCTAAACCTGTCTACAAAACTTACAATCATCATTACATATCCAAACCACAAAAAAAATTATCATTTCATACCCAAAATCATCATAACCATGTATAATTAGTTAACTTTACAAAATACGGAACACACAATCATCAACACATATCTAACCACCAAAACATCAAGCTAATCGCTACTAATTTCAAAAAATTCGACAGAATTTCCTTTAAAAATAGAAATCAAGACAAATATAAACATGTCTATAAAACTTACAATCATTCACACATATCCAAACCACCAAAAAAATCATCATTCCATACCCAAAATAATCATAACCATGCATAATTAGTTAAATTTACAAAATACAGAACACAAAAAAAATACATATATGAAGAAATTAATACATACTCAATCATCAACACATCCAACCACCAAAATATCAAGCTAGTCGCTACTAATTTCAAGAAATTTCGGCAGAGTTTCCTTTAAAAATAGATATCCAAAAAAATCTAAACATGTTTACAAAACTACAATCATCCATACATATCCAAACCACCATAAAAACCATCATTCCATACCCAAAATCATCATAACCATGTATAATTAGCTAACTTTATAAAAGACGAAACACAATGAATACATACATGCAGAAAATAGAGAAACAACATGTTGAGTATAAGACCCTTTACTTTACAGCTTACACCATGTATCCTTCAATATATACCTGAAAATATTTAAAATTTAAAAATTATCGAAATATGTGAGTCAAAATTAAACAATTGTAAATCTGAAACATAATGAGAACACATATTTGTATGTAGGGGGAATGAGAGAGAGCTCTGTGTGTGTGGTAGAATAGATAGAGGATTTGAAATTTGAATAAACTGGAATGAGAGAGAGAGAGCAGCTGACGTAAACTTGATGTGACATTTGTCTATTTTCTCTCTCCGCTCTGTTTTATATTATAGATATATATATCCTTGAAAAAAATAAAAGAAACTTATTTTTATACATTGTACACTCATTCCAACTCCAGTTTACTCAAAAAATTTTAAATGTTACGGAAAATATGTTATCTTATAAATTAGTAGCAAATTAAACCTCACAAAAATTGCAATTTAATCGGACTCAACAACAACAAACAAAAAAAGAAAAACTACCCCTTCAAATTCTAACCATATATAATCCACCATTTTCCCTCCTCCCGTTCATTCATCCGTTCTCCATTTTCTTTCTCCAAAAATCCAAATTCCTCTTTCTCCAATTAATGGAAGATGAACATGAAACCTCGGCATTGAGACACCGCCGCAAGAAATCCTCATTATCCCTCTCCTGCTGCTTCCCCGTCAGCCCTTTGGACGCTTTCGACTCCTTGCACTCCTCGTTTTCATCCACGCCGCCGCAGAACCAACACACGCGCCACCGTCGGACGTCGTCCATGTGGGTCAAGCCGAGGCTCGGCCGCCACCGCCGCCATGTCTCCGCAGATTTCAGCTACGATCCACTAAGCTACGCCCTCAATTTCGAGGATGAAAGTAATGCTGATGTGGAGGAGTTCCCGGCGAGGAGTTTTAGCTCGAGGCTGCCGCTGTCTCCGCCGCCGAGGAGGGTGGTGCCGTGCGCCGATTCCGGGGTGGAGGTGAGGAGGAGGAATCTTGTGGTTCCGATGGAGATGGAGGGGCTGGAGGTGTTGCGGTTGAGGAAGGAGCTGCCCGCGGTGGCTGAGGAGGGGAGGAGGAGCGTGGAGGCGGCGGTTGTGTCGCCGGTCGGGGTGGCGCAGCAACCGCGGGAGATATTGGTTTAAATGTTTGTTAGGTTTGGTTTTGTGGGTTTTTAATTAAATCCTCAATTTCATAATCAACAAAAATTAAATAAAACATTTCTCTCAAATTGGTATATATCGATAATTTCTAATATTTATAGTATTAATGTTTGAATCATTTATATTTTATTTAATTAAATTAAATAAATGTGAAAATACTTGTGCTATTGTGTTTTTCATTTTCTTGATTGTAAATGAATTCTTGGAATTCAAATCCCCTGTCCCGATGTTAAATATTATTTATTTAATTAAAAAGTTAATGTTAATTAAACAAGTTATTAAAGGAAACTCATATTTTCACATGAAAATCGCCACTATAATTCTTATAGCAACTATTTTTACTGTCGTTATACATCTATACGACACTTCTCATTTATATTACACCAAACATCATGTACATAAAGTCGGACCGGAGATAAAATAAATAATGAGACACAAAATTTGGATTCGAATTCATGACATTAGAAGTGAGATTATAGGTTTCATGTTTTTATGTCCTTTTCTTATTATGATACTTTTTTTTATTAAATTAATGTCATGAAAATATATTTATGTCCCAAAATTATTATCTATATTTTGATGGGCCACATTCTGAAAATGCATTAATATTTTATGGAAAATGATATATATTACTAATATTTTCGTCGATTTTTTAATTGTCACTTACGTGGATAAATATTAGTAGTAATATTTTTTGATAGATGAGTAATAATTGTGCCCCTTTTATAACTCCTATTAATCTCATGTATTAATAAATTTGTAATTGTAATTTGACATAAATTTAGGGCCAACCCTAAAGAGGTGCAGAAGGAGCGACCGCACAGGGCTCCCGAAATTTTTTTTGTGTATATGTATATAGCCTATAGGTCAAATATACTTTATATAAATATTGAAAATTATGGCATTTATTATTTTAATTAATGATGAATTTTGATATAAATTATTTTTTATATATTGGTGCAGATAAAAAAAATTAGTAATTTTATATGCGAGAGGGCTCATATTTTTATCTCGCACAGGGCTTTTAAATTCTTAAGACCTGTCCTGCATAAATTTATCGTAATACAAAACAAAATTTTATATTATATAATTACGAAAAATATGGTTGTTTAATTTGGTTGAAACCAAAATTTGAAAATATTGTGTGAATTCTTATTGAAATAGTGCTTACCTCCACTCTAGAAAAAACAAAAGTAGATATCATGCAAGCTACATATTTGAAATAGCACAGGAGCATATTAATTTGCAAAAACCTATAAAATCTCAAAAAAATAGTAATAAATAAAATATCAAAAAGAAGAAGAAAAGACTGTTGTACTTTTTTCTGTGTGAAGTACTTTTTTTTTTAATTAATTGATTTAACGAGTAATTATTTCGAGGCAGTTAGCAAGTCTGATGCGAATAGTTTAGGGCTTTATGCTATAGACAATTTTAGTCAAAAGGGCTTGGCCCAATAACTATATACATTTGGTCATGGTCCAATAATTTTTAACATTTAGTAAAAGCCCTATGTTGGTTGGTCCGACTGTGGATAAGATCGGATTTGGAATAATAAGTTCATAAGCTTACTGGACCGATAACCATTCACATTTAGTCATGGCCCAATATAATAAACAATTGTTACAAATATAAATCAATCAATTAATACCAATATTAATACTACTACTTGTTCTACTGGTACAACTCACTTTTATTTGATATAAATATTGAGAATTCGAATCTTATTGACTTCAGGTATTGAAGAAAGGTCCAAAAGGTAGACCCCTCCCCTTATTCTAATAGATTGGGATATTTTAAAAAAAAAAATCAATCAATATCCCCCCCCAGTTGGACCCCTTAAATCCCGAGTCAACTCAGTAGTATGTGGAAATATTTTATTTTTTATTTTTATTTTTGGGTGTCATATATAAATTTATTTACAATGGTTTCTCAAATTCATAAACTTAGAATGACTTGTTAAATTCATAAACCAAATACATAGTATTTCTTTATTCTTATTCTTATTCCAATTAAAATGACCTATTGCAATGAATTCATTTAAAATTAAACAAATTCTTATTATTATAAATATTACTGCTCAAATATATCACATTTAAAACTTATCTGACAAATTATTTTTAAGCTAACTCATTATTAAACTTGTATTAAGAAATGCACAACCAACAATTCGTTTGTTTGGTCATGAATTAACTCATATACTTGAATATAAGGTTTTTTTTGAATGAAAACTTATAAATTAATTTTGAAGGGGTTAATTCAGCGATCAATTAAATCTTAAATATAAAAATAACTACAGTTTTACATCAAATTCGATGCTTGAAATGGGATACCCGAGCTAGTAATATTATTAAAAAGGAAAACGCTATTTCCACATTAGTTTTTGATATTTTCATATGTTTGACGGTGAGAAATATCAGTTTCCTATTAAAAAGTAATAAACTTAGAAGTACTCCCAAAACTATTATTATTCCTCATAATCCATAAGAAGTAGCATCGGATCCAATTACCATGAAGTGGTAAGCTGGTCAATTGACTAATAACACGCAAAGAGATATATATCACCTCCCGCCTGCCTGCCTGCATATATGTTTACTTGATGCTAACCACTCCCTTCATTCTTTTACTTAAAAAAGTTGAAAACCTTTACATCTTTGTTATACTATTTTGCCTATGACACTTTCATTTCAAGCTTTTCAATCCTCTTTTGCCCCAACAAATTTTTATCCTGTCTTCACCTATTTTAAAGATCCAAACTCTAGTCCTAAATTGCTTAACAATCATAATTTGAATTTATTTTTTTTCCCAAAACAATGCTCATACTGCCAATAATATTCTCATGCTGCCTGATATTTTTTTCTTCATAAAAGTAGATTAGATGGGTATGTTGTGTTAACATGTTAACATGAACAGGAAATAGATCTGTTTTTTAGTGTTGGTGTATATGAATTTTGAACTTCTTAGTACAAGTACCATAAAAATCCAATGGCTTTAGCTCATCCCTCATGTCCTTTGGATTATTTCTTTTCCCTCATCAATCATATCAACTACATTAGCTGGTGCTGGTGGGGTGGGGTAGGGGTAGTTGGTGCCCTTTCATTTCTTCTTATGGACTCCCTTATTTTTCAAAGTTTAATGTGTGATACCTTTCTCGGTCATTTGACTAAGATGGAGTATTTATTTGTATAGGTTAATATCTAATATGTGGTCCATGTGATAATACTAAATTACATTTTTTTTTTTTTTTTTTTTTTTTTTTTTTTTTTTTTTTTTTTTTTTTTTTTTTGATAATGTGGAGTTTCCCAACTGCAGTCGGACTAAGTCTCCCCACCCCGGACCAGGCTTTGCGCACAGGCTCGGCCTAAGACATGGCTCCGCCCAGAAATGTGCGATCCGTGGCCACACGGACCAGTTTTTAATTGGCCCTCACACTTGTTGCAGGCGGGGATCGATCCCAGGATGCCCGAGTTTACGGTTCACCCCAGGTGGAAACTTACCGCTGCGCCAAGTGTTGTGGTTTCTAAATTACATTTTTAGGCTACACTTGCTTGCTATTGGGCAAAAGCTAACTCTTATTCTTCTTCTTCTTCTTCTTCTTACTGTTGAACATTATGTTTAAGAGTTATCCTATTTATTTAAGGTTTTTAGGTTGAATTGCACCTTTGTCCTACAAGTTTCACAAGGGTCTCACTTTAGTTACTCATGTTTTAGTTTTCTCAATTTCATCCTCTAAATTTATTAACGTTTCGACGTGGATTAAAGATAGTTTAGCAGAAAAACTATCATGTTTAAGAGTTCAACTTCTATTTTACTCCTAATTATAGCGTTTTAAGTTGAACACACCTACCTTTGTCCACAAGAGTGTCACTTTACTCACTCAAGTTTTAGTTTTCTCAATTTCATCATCCATTAAACCGAATAAGGATATATCCGTTTTTTTCCCAATTCTACTTTTCCGAATACGAACGTGAATAAATGCGAATTTTTCAATTACCATTTATGATGTTGGGAAAACAGAGTTCTTAAAATTACAAATAGCATCATTTGGCATTACTCAAGGATTGCACACAACCCATGAATTTCTAGACTGTTCGATCAAATCAATCAATTTCAATTTGCTTGTATGACTTATTAATTATATTTGACAATGAGAATAGTATTTTTAGCTTACACGTTAACTATGCATAAAAAAAAAAGAATCATACTTTAATAATTTTGGATCATATGTCTACTGCCTTGGATAGAAAATCTTGACTACTTCTTAACCTATTTATAGATATGTATTTCAAAAAGTTCTAAGAAATAATTTTCCCTAAAAACGAAGAAAAAGAAGAGGAAGAAGATACGGTTTATAAAAAAAAAGTCAAATAATTAGGTATGACACTTAACTTGTGTTAAAGTTTGAAATTTATGTCTTACTTCTCATTTATCATACTCATGCAAAAGAGGTTAAATTGTTCAAGGTTTTGAATTAATTTTACTATGAGATTTTCCTCTTTCGAGAGCAGGATTTTAAGAAAATGCACTCCATTTTTAGTAATGATATTGATCAACAAATTGCTTCAATATAGTCTTCGACCCCACATAAAAAGCTGAGGTGGAGTATGTCTGAACATCAACAGTTTATAAAATATTTATAGAATAATTTGTGTCCGTAGCATTACTCTTTGGTAAGATACGGAGTACATTTATGAATTTTTAAAATTATGTAAGGTCAAAAATGGTGGACCCTAAATATTCATTTATCTTCTTTTGAGAAGTGAGTTGATCCATGTTAGTAGGATAGACAATTTAGTGGTTTTGTGGTCCAAAGAAGACAAGAGGGCTCCTCTAATAAGTGCTAATGTGGTCCATGAAGAAAGCCTAATTTTTTGGGTAAAGGAGGGCCAAAGAACATTAGTTAAGAAGAAGAGTGTTGGGTGGGCTATCTATATATTGATGCCATACAATTAAGTTTAATGAATAACCTTATCCAAAATTCACCACAAAAACATGTAATGTAATATGCCAATATGGTGCAATTGGATGATATTATTATGCCTCTTTAATCATTTCACTTTTCTTTTTTTCCCTTCTTATGATCAATTAATTCTATGGTTATGCATATATTCAAGTTCATGTATTATTTTAATCATCTACATTAATATTAAGTCCAAAAAATAATTTAATTTACTACATCAGTATCTTTAAATATAAACTTAATCTGACAATATTTTTTTAAAGTTTACTCGTGTTTTGCTTAAGTTAATATTAAGAAATGCACATCTAACAATTCATTTCATTTGTTTGGTCCTGAATTAACTCGTATACGATAAATGGAAGTATAAAAAGCAAATGAAAACTTGGAAATGAAAGCCTAAAGGAATATATATAAACCCTAGGAAATTCTAAAGACAAACAAATTAGCTATAAACCCTATGATAACCATAAGCTTCTTGTTCATTTCTTTCCCATTCTTAAACGGGATAGAAAAATTAGATATGAAACTTGCACGAATTCTTCTTCAAACAAATCCATGTCCTGTCCTGTCCTGTCCTGTCATTACTAGATTTTGGGACTAATTCTTCCCCCATAATATTCACAAATTATTATTCGAATTGAAACCATACATAAATAACCCCACAAAACTACAATTTAGGAGTCGTCCATTATTGTGGTTTGATTTTGACCCATGAAGATTGAAGATAGAATTAGGTTTGGTAAGGTCCCAAAAAACATACTACTATTCAATATTCAATAGGCATTTTGGTTAGTAATGCACTCAATCAATTGGGAAATAACTATATAGTATTAAATATAATATCAACTGTATGTCGTAATACTCTTAAATTCACATACTTTCTCTCATCTGTAACATCTGCATTCATTCTAGATGGCGAGAGTCCACTAGTTAAAAGTATTACTATTAAGTTACGCTCTGACATGGGGAATGTGGAATCCGGTGTGAAATAACAATGACCACTTTATAAAGTTAAATACGATAACTTATAGCGTAACTACTATAAAGCTTAGGAAATTATATATGAATTCTATAATAATTTTATCTATAGAGTGAATTATAAAAACACACTTATTTAAATCTTGTAAATAAACTTTTTTTTTTATTTATTAAAATTTATAACTTCACTGTTAACATAGATTTGGTCATAATAAATTTATAATAATTTTTATTTACTTGCTAATATTGAGTGACCTACTACTAACAAGGTTCTTTTGAAAACGTGTGGGACCAATTATAACCTGTACACGTGACACTTTCCGAATGGATAGGCGGTATAACGTCGCCGTAGATTCCACGTAGGAAAAGTGGTACCAGATTCTCCACGGAACCTTTTTAAGTGTTTCAAGGCTTCTTCAACTTACACGTGTGCGTTATTTTACTTTATTTATTCATAAAATTAATTATAAATAAATAAAGACTATGTGACAATAATAATAATAATAATAATAATAGAACAACATATGAGACAAATAAAAAACCAGACAGACTGCAGAGTTATAATCGTTCTTCTGACTTCTGCCATGTATTTGGATTTGGACATGGATGGTCGAAGGATAATAATTATAATAATAATTTAATCTTGTGCACTGCATCTTTTGTTAATATTTAATTTTAATGTTATACGTCGTTATTATTATTATTATTATTATTATTATTATTAATTTTTTAATAATAATAATAATATATAATTATTATTATTATATATTTAACCCTTTTTTCGAAAACAAAGAGAAGAAATAGGATTAATGTGGAATCGAATTACATAAGTGATAGATCGAGTTGAAGACAATAAAATCGGAAAATAAAAATATTCGAATAGATAGTTGAAATTGGTTGAAAAAGACAAACCAACCACATCAATTTCACAATTTTTTTGACAAAGTAGGGATATATATATATATATATATATGGAAAAAATGTATGTACACAGCTGTGTATTACACAGTAGGTTATTACGACGGTTTTTTGGGTTATAGAGACGATTTCACCTGTCGTCATAGCTATTCTGGGCTATGGCGACAGTTTACCGTCGTTATAGCCCAAAAAATCTGTCGCCAAGTCTTACTGTGTAATACACAGCTGTGTATATACATATAGCCCATATATATATATATATATATATATATATATATATATATATATATATATATATAGAGAGAGAGAGAGAGAGAGAGTCCGGATCCAGTCCGGGATCCCGGACTCTATTAAAATACGGACCTTTTTTTTTTTGCTTTTTTTTTTTGAAACAACTAAAAAAAAAAATTATGGAATTGGAATTTTTACATAATACAGTGTTTTGGGCGTGATTTGGATGCCTATACCAAAATATTTATGTACAGTCTGGGCAGACTGTACATACATTGGTTGGTGTAGGTATTAAAAACACACCCAAAACAATGTATTATGGAAAAATTTCAGTTTCATAAATTTTTTTTTTTAGTTGTTCTGCCAAAAAAAAAATAATAATAAAAATTTTGGGTTCGGATTTTCTCCCGTCCGGGAGGTCCGGACCTGATCCAATTTCTATATATATATATATATAGGGGAATGATCCATAGTATCTATTTACTATGGATTAAAAAGTGGCATATAACATCTTAACCATCTATTTGTTAAATAAATGATTGAGATTTAAATATGGAATACGCTAGACATACTAGCGGACGTAGTAAGTCAAAAGTTTAGCCGATTTTGCCCCCATGTGCCAAACATTACCATGTCCGCTAGAATTGTTGTTGTACCGAAGGTAAATTGCTGCTGCGATTCCCCAATTCGATCTCATGAACCCTAGAAAGCTGAGATATGCAAAATCGCAACAAGTTAGGTAAATTGCTGCTGTGCGAAGACGAGCGATTCCCCAATTCGATCTCATGAACCCTAGATATGCAAAATCGCAACAAGTTGTAGAAATTTGATGTTGCTCGTCCAGTAATCGAAGGTAAATTGATGTACGGAGACGATCAAGCTGCTGCGATTCCCCAATCCGTAAGTTTCTCATTTAATCTACCAAATCCGTAACTAAATTGATATGTTTTGGTGCGATTATGTTTTGTTGCCATCCTAAGTTTCATGAGATTTGTAAGCATGCAGTGCTGCTGTTCTTATTCTTGTATGCTTATGATTCAGTGCAGGAAGGAAGAGTTCAAGTCTTTAATGAAAATTGGGTGTGAAAGTATGATTAATTAATTTTCACTTGGTCCGAGTAGCTTTAGTATTTTATTAATCTACTTTTGTTATATTGTGTTGACTATTTGTCAAAAAAAGTGCAACAGATGGCTAGAGATTCTCAAATGATATAGTTTCTAGTGCGCATTTGGACTATTTCGTGCATATTTTTGTTTCAAATGGTATATTTTTGATTTGATCTCTTTTAAAGTACTTGACATATTTGATTTCATAGAATTTAGAATTTTATATATTTGATTTGCTAAAATTTGGATTTTGATATATTTGATTTGCTAAAATTAGGAATTGTTGATATATCTTGTTTTAATTTGGATTTCAAATATGATTTGGAAAGATTTGAATTTAATTGAACTGATGTTGCTGTGTATTGAAGGAATTTAATTGAATTGACATGTTGCTGCGTATTGAAGGAATTTAATTTAATCGATGTTGCTATGTACTGTAAATTGTACAACAGAATTGATGTTGCTATGTACTGTAAATTGCAGTGTTGTAATTGAATTGATGTAGGTATATAGAATTAATGTTGCTATGTACTGTAAATTGCAGATATGTAATTGAATTGATGTAGGTATATACTTGATATGTACTGTAAATTGCAGTGTTGTAATTGAGTTTAGGTGTAGGTATATACTTGGTATTGCAGTCCAGGAAGTATAAGAAAAACTGGGTATTGCAGTCCACTACATACTTGGTATTGCAGTCCACGAAGTATCATACAAACTGGGTATTGCAGTCCACGAAGTAACATCTTGGTGTACTGAAAGTAATATAACCCTCCGCTAGTATGTCTAGCGGATGGAATTGTAATAGCTGCACAATGATTTAGAATGGGGGCAAAAGAGTCCAGAATTTTCAATTTATACGTCCGCTAGTAAGTCTAGCGGACGGATTTTCTCCAAATCAAATCTCAGTCATTCATTAATTAGACGGATGGTTAAGATGATATATGCCACTTTTTATTTCATAACATATAGATGTTACGGATCATTCTCCATATATATATATATATATATATATATATATATATATATATAATTGTGTGTTTGACATTAATTGTTTAGGTTAAATGAATCAAGCTAAACTAAATTAAGTTTAATTAAGTTGTTAATTACTCCATATGAATAATCGGATATCAAATCGTTTGGGGGGATTAGACAAAATAGAGTGGACAAGTCCATCATATTCACCCAACCCAACCCAACCCAACCCAACCAAACCACCCCTTTAATTAGCTTTTCTACGTTGAGTTTTCTTTAAATGCCTCAATGGAGGGAGGGGAATTATGTGATGGGATGCCAGTGCAATGCTTTGAATTAGTCCCATTACGTAGGGCCGTAGGGGACGGACAGTCTCTCTGTCAAATTATTATATGCATGATGAATTTAAATTGATTTGAATATATTTAATTAATTTTAGTTGATATACAATTATTATTATAATTGTATAGTATATAATTTCATTCTAAATTTTTAAAAGTTATACCAATTTTAAAGTTTAATATGTTGTCGTTTGACCTCAAAAGTCAAATTGTATTTCTAATTTTGTAACATAGAAAGTGTTTGGTTCAACATTAATTTAAGATTCTTTAAATTTAAAGTTAATGTGATTTATTTTATTTTTAAGAATAATAAATTTTGTAATTAGTAATATTTTTTTAGATAATTATAATTTTCATAATCGTATAACTTAATATTACATGTATTTAGATTTACGTCTGATATCCGTAGCCCCTATGTTTGATATGATTGAGAGTCATACTCAAGACATTCGGGTTAAATCTTGAGTTAAAAAGTAAACTAAATTAACTGTAAAAAGTCCTTAATAATCTTAGATTTTGAAAAGAATGGAGCATAAAATATATTTAACGTAGTAAAAAAATGTTATAACTAGCACAATATTCCAAAACACTCATTTTTTGATGCAGTAATGAACCAAAATGACCCAATAGATAAATCGTAAACAATTAAAAATATTCAAAAAAAAATACTCATTTCCGAAGGGGGAAAATTGGCATTTCCTTTTCAAATAAACACTAATTTAAATTGTTATTTTAGTCAAATTTCAAAATTATAAAATTTAAAATTAATGTGAAAATACTTGATTTTGATTAATGGATAATTAATGTTGTAAACAACTTATGTTGGGTCATGATATTTCACTTATAGGGCCAACTGGATTGGACTTGTCTATTCGATTAGTCCACTGGGTTATTATCATTGGGTCTGCAAGTTACTGGGCCTAATCATTCTATAATCCTTGTTAAGTCCTTATTGTATCGGGCCGAATCAGTGGGTCGACCCATCATGCAATTAAGTATCAGTGGGTGGACTGTGTCCAGTCGGCAGAAACTATCAGGATCAGGGGGGCTGATAATTTTATCTCTCTCAATACACTAGATTTTATTATCCTCCATTGTTAACTTTGTGATCGCCTGTACTGACTCTCACGCCTGAGCTATCCCCCGACGGTCGAAGCCGTCAAGCTTTTGGTGTTGATCGTGTTTACTGTGCAGGATTAGGACGTCTTACGTGATTAGGACGTGGCAGAAGATCTTGGCGTTAACATTGGCGCTAGAAGGAGGGGTGTGTTCTAGTGTCTTGTAGTTTTCAATCACAAACCTTTATTTGTTCTATGTCAGGAGAGATGGTGAGGAGTAGAGCAGATACACCTGAGGGACAGCCGAAGGCTGTGAGCTCATCTATCAAACATATTTCCGTTAAGGATGATCTGGGTCCTTCAAAGAGTGCTCATGAGAGTAAGAGCAATGCTTCCAAGAGTGTTTCCAAGGGTTCTCGTTCGAGAGCTCATGGTGGAGCTAGACGGAGGTTGGTGTTTGCTGATGATAAAGGCCTTGATCAAGACCGAAGGCAGGTGAAGGGTTCACCACCTAGAACTCATCACCAAAGTGGTCGAGATGACAAAGTTGCCAAGTTGACGAGGATGGTTGAAGAAGCAGATAAAGCTTTAGAGGTTCTTCTAAAGCAGATGGAGGATATAGTTGTGCAGATGCTTCGGATGGCCGATCTGAAGGACGAAGCGTCCACTTATGTTCGGTCCGAAAGGAGTAGTAGGCATAAGGATGTACAACATCGGGAGGGGAAGGAGCCGGAGCATTTCGTACATGTATCTCGGGGTCAATGTGACGCCCCCAAAATAGGTATACAACACCCATTCTGAGTCGCCAAATACATGATACAGAAAGCAAACTACAACTTCAATAATACAATTGTTGTGCAAAATAAGACAACACATACCGTGAGTCTAAATACAAATATTGTCTTCTAGACAATATCCACACCCAAATAAGTCCTCATTACAATTATTCATACACTATTTTACAGAAATAGTGAGGACAACTAAAACATCTTTCTAGAACCATCACTCCATACCCCGACTCGATCCTGCTATGTTCTCACCTCCTGAGAAGAAAAATGGAACAAAAAGGAAAAGGGTGAGCTCAACTAGCCCAGTAAAGAATATTATGACTAAGATAATATACAACAAATTATCATTAGTTTTCAACAGGGAAAAATCTGATAGAATATAATATACAACAAGTTTTAGATCAACAAATACAGCGGAAACAACAATCCATTAGAAGAGTCACGTAGAGAATGAATTATACTATCTTCTAAGATTTAAAAGTCCATCATCAATATTTTATACCTGTAACATCAATCAATATACATCTTTTAATCAAATATTCATCTTTGCACTACAGGCCAAAGATATTCATTTATTTCACCGGTTGGTCATATTCATCTCAACACCTGTTCATCTTTGCACTATGGGCCAAAGATATTCATCAGTTAATCATTCATCTTTGCACTACATGCCAAAGATATTCAGTAATATCATCATTTAGAACTGAGGATGGTGAAAAATATTTTAAAGAAAACGAATCCAGTGAGACAGAAGAACAAATATTAGGGATTCGTATAACAGTTTATCCAAGATCAATAATACTTCATAATAACCAATTGTGAAACATAATTCAAAATAAATATCAAAACATTGATACAATCAAATATAGTAACCATAATAGACATCTTGGACAAAAAGAAGAAAATTTTATTTTTCGGTGAATAGTGCCGTATTCGTGAATAGTGTCGTATTCGTGAATAGTGTCGTATACGTGAATAGTATCGTACACGTGAATAGTAATACCGACATAAAAAGTTTTAAATTTGATCAAAAAGTTCACCAATATTTCGGCAAAATAATATTGAAGAAAATAATATAATTTACGAAAAAAATAACATCCCTTACATCAAAATAACGGTACTTCTGATCAGAATATCGGATAGAAAGTTGAAAAAAACTTGTACCGAGCAGCAACTCTCAAAGTATCAAAATACTCAAAAAAATACGCTCGAGAATCTAGAGAGAAAAAAAAATTTATTTCTGGTGTGATTTTCAATTCTAACCTAAGCGTTTATTTATAGGAAAATGCTAGAACGCCATATGAGACTAAAATAATAAGATATTATTAATTCTTACTTTTTTCACTACGCACACCTTTGGAAAAATCAAGCATGCCATCTTGGAAGGAAAAAAATAGCAGCCCATATGTATTCAACACCAACCCAAAAGTGGGTCCCACCCATAAATTAATAAAAATCATTTTATTTTTTAAAACTTCAACAATTCATAGAAAATAGCTCGTTTATCAGAAAAAATACGAATTTTATGTCCATTCCACACGAAATCGAATTCTCTACAACTTTGTAGCTTTGAGTTTTTTCAAATTCCAACTAGAAAATATCCGAAATCAATAAACGGGTGATTTTTAGCACCTGCATTCTGACAAAATATTGATAAAATACCTCAGCATTAATTCTTTCATTTATAACCACATAAATAAATCCATCATTTATATCTATATCAAATAAATATTTTTTTATCATATAAATCAATAATTAATTATTCACAAATAATATTATGGAATCACAATTATGACAACCAGGTCGTTCCCAGGAAAGAGGGGGCTTTCCAATAAGGATTTCTCCTTACTGGCGCGCAATTAGGTGACCAAATCTCTCCTTAGACAGAACTTTCTAGACATTCCCAATAATGTTATCTAATAATATTATTCAAATAATATAAATTATTGATCTGATAATGAAAAATACTGTGCAGTGACAATTATTGAAACAACAATAATATTAAATATCAACGCAGCAATTATTGAATCAATAAAATAAAATATTGAACAATAACTACTGTAACAATTATTGAGTATTGCCTTCTTACGTACGAATCAATAATTCAATAATACCGTGTGCTACCGTGCAACCACGCGTATTACTGTATTTTAACCACCAGATATTCCAACAGTGTTAACGGTAATAACTACGTTGTTATTTATAAAAATTCATACTTTGTCGTTTTCTTCATCCGACAGTTATTCTGTTATGAGGCCCATGAATGGCTGTGCCGTCGTACGAATATTCCCCGACAAAAAGAATATTCCACGACCAAAAAAATATTTCCCGACAAAAATGAATATTTTATAACCACTTGTTTATCTTGTAAAATTTGCACATTTCACCCATAACCAAAGCATTATATCAAATTAACACCTTATTAATTTAGAATAATGAATAAAGAAAATTTAATTTTATTTATAATAAGTTGGGGTCTTACATATTTGCTCTGGTTTCGATTTTGTTCGGTGGTCTCGTATCTTTCCGATCTAGATATTATGTGTTTTCTGCATATTTGTTAATGTCTTTATTTGGATGTTTTTGCTTTTATGAATTTTTTATTTTCAATGTCATTGCCGGTAGTTTACATTGAAAATCATTTGCAATTTAGCTAATATTAAGATATGATTTTATTATGTATTTGTTTCTTTTACGTTTAAGCCTTAATTATTTCATTGTATGAATATTAATATTAATTTTTAAAATAAAAATAATAATGAAAAGAAAGATAGAGAGATAAAGAAAAAAAATTGAATTTAAATATTTATTTTAATTATTTTTGTCACATAATTAATGATTATATATATTTTTTATTTTTTTGTATTGCCACATAAGAAAATACATGTTTTTTTTAAACAGTCACTTAGGAAAATTGGTCTGACCGTCTGTGTGCAAAATTGGACGAAATGACGTGATTAAAATTTTTAAAAAACACAAAGGGCCAATTATATTTTTTTAAAATACAGTAATTTAATACTTACAACTCGACGAACAAAGTCGAGTAATGGTATTTTTTGCCAAAAAATAACATTATCCTATAAATAAATATTATATCCGCTTCAAAATTAATAATATATTTTTATTTTTAAGAGTAAATTAGTAAAATCTTAAAACTTAAAATTGATACAATTTCATTCAAATTTTAAAAATAATAAAGATAATAATTAATAGTAATTTATAATTATTATTTTTTATATTAAAATTAAATTATTTATACCAATTTAAAAATTTAAAAATTAATTTTAAAAAGTCAAAATATATTTATACTTTTGAAACGCGAAAAAGATAACCTACCCATAGACTTATGATCAGTACATAGGTTGTAAGTCGTAGGTATACCTTAGATTCAGCAACCTAGCTACCAGGTACTAGCTACTAACCCAACTACCTATTCTTTTATAAATATTTTATAATTTTATAGTGAGACATATTCTATTTTAATATATTAATCAATAAATTATTTTAATATAATTTTTAATCGCTAATAAAAATTTGAAATAAAGTATATTACATCAAAAATTTATGAAATGATTTCTGTCGGTATCATTATTATTTCAAATCTATCTAATAAATCTATCTAAAAAAATACAAATGATTTTGAATTTCTCGCTCACTCAATAAATCATCTGAGCCGTCTAAAGTTTGAGATAAATCTCACCGTTCATACATCTATCTAATAAAATACATCTATCTATCTAATAATCTAATAATAATTTAATAAAATACAAATGACTTTAAATTTCCCCTTCACTCAATAAATTATTTTGGTCGTTCAAAGTTTGAGATAAATCATATTGTCCATATAGTGCCGGAGGCACGGGACCCAGTTAGTATTCAAATATAATCTAACAAAACATGGTTCAAATATTCAAAAATAACCTCGCGTGTTCTCACGCACTGCCTCATCATCATGTGGCAGGTTTGGCGACGTTGACATCAATCAACCGTCAGATTAGACTCATCCCACCGTGCATCCAACGACCGACCAGTGAGGTCCACGCCCAAACGCTCCCTTCAAGCACCTTTTTATCTATTTTTCCTCTTGGGCAGGGGGAACAACTTTTTATTTACCACTAATATTATTATACAATTAACATCAAATTTCAACTCTATACTATTTTGAAAGAAATTGATATTTTTAAATTATTATTTATTTTTAATATTTTCGTACATAGAATTCACATATTAATTAACGTATCAAATTTTTATTAGTTAATATGTATATGAAAAAATCAAATAAAAAATAATGTAAAAATATCAGTTTTCTATTTTAAATTATGGAAAACTTAATAATATTAATATTTATAAATTTGATGGTAAATAACTTAAACAACCTCTATTTTTAAGCAAGATGAACATGGGTTTCTCTCTTCTTTCAAAAGTCACCCCTCAAGTTGGGTCCTTTACATAAGTATACAACAAATAGAAAGTAATTACAAGAAATGTGCATCAACTAAATAATTACAAAAAGAGTGTAATTAAGACTCATATTACAAAAATAGTACAATTCACATTAATAAAGAAACCTAAAATCAAGGATAACTAATAATTCAAATTCAAATCTTGTCTATAACAACAATTTCAAATCCATATTTCAAAATTCAAATCAAAATGAGAAAATTAAAAATAAAAAATTATGAAGGAGCTAATCTTCATCATCCTCCTCTCTCGCCGCCACCGTTGCCGCCGCCACATCGCCGCCGCCGCCGCCACAAAAATTGACTAGTAACTGCATCACATTTAAAATAAAATTGGTAATCAAATACAACTGAATTGGTTACCTTGGTCTAAAAGTTTGACAACCAATTTCATGTTGGTAAATAAAAAATAGAACACTGCATATTTATACCAAGGTAACCAAAACTTTATACTAAGGTAACCAAACTTTTATACCAAGGTAATCAAACTTTTATACCAAGATAATCAATCTACCTTCACACCTGCAGTATGAATTAGTTACCTTGATCTGAAAGTTTGGCAACCAACTGCACGAAGGTTTGGCTACCAACTGTATTACATGCAAAATAAATTAGAAACTTAATAAAACAGAATTAGTTACCTTGATATAAAGGTTTGGCTACCAACTGCATTATAAAAAAACTGCAGAAACAGAGCGACGATGGCAGAGGGAGGGGGTGGGGCGTGGGCAGTGGGAGGAGGAGGAGGGGGTGGCGGAGGGAGGGGGAGGAGGAGGAGGGAGGAGGAGGGAGGGGGGAAGAGGAGGGGGTGGCGGAGGGAGGGGGTGGGGGTAGCGGATGGAGGGGGAAGAGGAGGAGAGGGGCGGAGGGGGTGGCGGAGTGAGGGGGTGGGGCGTGGGCGGTGGGTGGAGAAAGGAGGCGGAGGAAGAGGAAGGAGAGGGTGTGGGGCTGGGGCTGGAGCTGGGGCTGGGGCGGGAGGAGTAGTGGCGGGGGGCAGAGGTGGGAGGAGGGGAGGAGGGGAGGCGGGAGGAACGGGAGGCGGAGGGTGGGGAGGGGTTGGACAAGAGGAAGACGAGGAGGCGGCGGATGGAGGGAGGAGAAGAAGAAGAAGGGAAACATAAATGGAGTGGGAGAAAATCGTGGGAGAGATGGGGAGAAAATTGTGGGAGAGATGGTTGAGAATTAAAACACATCCCATAATTAAAGGAATCATAAATATGTACTAATAATGAAAATAAAATTTTAAAGATATTAATTATGTAAATATTTAATGAGGGCACTTTTCTTGTAATTATATTTTTAAATGTACTATAAAATATAATTGTTCCCAATTTGGGTTAATGGTAGAAATTGTTAGTTTAACCCAATATATATGAGTGACCCGAGGATTACTTGCGGGAATAGTTCAGACTAAAAATGATTAAAATATAGTAGAATGGTTTCGGATCCACTTAATTACGTATTTGGTTAGGGACTATAAAATAATTAGGAAATTGATATTTTTTTATATATTTTCGCAGCTGAGACCTACCTTTTAATAAAACCAATATTAATATTTGGTTAGAGCGAATGGTAGAATAAATTAAGAGTCCTTCTCCTTCACAAGAAAAATAATATTTGAAAATGTCCAATAATCTGGTCCAATAAAATTGTCCGCCTAGACTTATTCATAAATTAATTAATTGTCTAATTGATGAATTTGATTCTACTACCAACAATGTCCTTAAAACATTTTCTACTATAGTATATTCTTGGGCCTCTATTGGTTAAACACAATTAAGTAACTAAATTGAAGGACTATAATGGAATTAAGCTTTTTTAAACCTACTAACTAAAAACATGGACGTAAGGAGGACGATAATAAATTAAGTTTATTAGTATGGTTAAGACGTTCAGTCATAACAATACAACAATATGAGAGCGGTTTTATATGACAGTAGACTTATTACATCTATTTCCATCTCATCTAATAAAAGTAGTAACTTGACAAACTGAAAACTAAATACGTATAGAATTGTCTTTGCTTCTTGAATTAATAATTTTTTTTCTTTTTTGTTTGTTTGTTACATTGTTAGCATACTCACATGTTGAATTATACCCATTAAACCCAACTAGAATATTGAAAATTAGGAAGGACACTTTTGTAAATTAAACTCTTAGATTGGTGTAATTTACCCAAGTGGTTTACCGACCAGTTTTATTCACCTGAAAACTACTATTCCAATACCACTATAAACTACTACTCCTATACACGTACGTCGTCTATTCATTTCAGTAGCCATTTCAGGCCATACATATCACTCAATCACTCCAACTTCATATAAAATCACCCTCCAAAACTGCTCTTTTCTCTCTCTACCTATACATATAGCTAGCTGGTCCCCTCTACAACAGTCTCTCTCTCTCTAAATGCTGTAGAGGCTGCTGGTCCCTACTTAACTTTTCTCTTTCTCTATACGTATACACATGCTACATATATATACATATATATACATATAGCAGCTGGTCCCCTATATAACTTTCAATCTCCTCCACTTGACATTTTTCTTCTGCCACTCATAAACTTAATTGTTGCTCTTCACTGTCTCTCTATATATCTATACTTTTCTCTATATTACTCGTTTTACGAGCTTTGAATTTTCTGTTTCTCTCTAAATTGAAACACTGTTGAAATTTCTGTATAAATATATGTATATGTATTGGAAAATGATGATCATGATGAGAGGATTATAATTGTGAGGAGGACAAAACGATGGCGTTTTCGAATCACCTATCGCAAGAAATGGCGCTACAGCATTTCTCAGACCAACACTTGGCCGGAGGAGCCGATAATAGCAACACTAATTCGGTTTTACGAAACGTATTGTCCGAACAGCTCGGCCAGTCTTCGCCGAGCGGTGCCGGCAAATCGACGCATCACCACCAACAATCGCCGCCTACGTGGCTGAACAGCGCGATTCTCCGGCAGCAGAGTCAGTACGCTGACGGCGGGAATTTTCTCAATTTGCAAACCGCGAAGAACTCTGATTCCGCACAGGCGTCGAATCAGTGGCTCTCCAGACCGTCGATTCTTCAGAGGAACGATATAAACGACGACGTTCAGGTTTCCAACGATTCGATCCTCGCGATTTCGCATGAGTCGGCCGATTTCGATAACAAAAACGACGACGTTCCGGTGTCCAACAATGATTCGATGAATTGGCAGAATGCAAGGTGTAAAGCAGAGTTATTGGCACATCCGTTGTACGAGCAGCTGTTATCGGCACACGTGGCGTGCTTGCGCATCGCAACGCCGGTGGATCAGTTGCCGAGGATCGACGCCCAACTGGCGCAGTCGCAGCAGGTGGTGGCGAAGTATTCGGCCCTGAGAAATGGTAGTATTGGTGAGGATAAAGAGCTTGATCAGTTCATGGTAATTAATGCTCTCTATATATTCTTCTGTACTCTGTTTTCTTTCTGTTTTTTTTCCCTCTTTTCTTTTTTTGTGAATTTCATATTTTCTTTGTTTGAGATACTAACGAATAACTAGTATGATCTTGTCTTGTTTAGATTCTTGCCCCGTTTCATCAGTCTAGAAGAGCTAATTTTGTAAAGTCTTAATGAATTTAGGCATAAACAGTCAAAGTAGTGGAGCAACTCTTCTATACAATCAACCGATAAAAATGACATAAATTAGGTCGTATTTATAGTGAAGAGTGTAACCTTTTTGGGTTTTATTACATGAAAGTCTTTTGGTTTTGTAAAACATTGGAGAAGCTGAGTCGGTGATTTTGAAAATTGGAGAAGCCCTTTTAACTCTTCTATTAGTTTTATTTTATTTATTACTAGCTGGTCCCGTACCTCCGGCACTGTATGAACAATATTATTTATCTCAAACTTTGAATGACCAAAATAATTTATTGAGTGAGCAGGAAATTTAAAGTCATTTGTATTTTATTAAATTATTATTAGATTATTAGATAGATAGATATATTTTATTAGATAGATGTATGAATGGTGGGATTTATCCCAAATTTTGGACGGCCCAGATGATTTATTAAGTGAGCGGGAAATTCAAAATCATTTGTATTTTATTAGATAGATTATTAGATTATTAGATAGATAGATGTATTTTATTAGATAGATGTATGAATGGTGGGATTTATCCCAAATTTTGGACGGCCCTGATGATTGATTAAGTGAGCGGGAAATTCAAAATCATTTGTATTTTATTAGATAGATTATTAGATAGATAGATAGATTTATTATTTATTTGTGTGCTTAGCTTAGCAAAGAAAAAATGGCGGCTTGCATAGGCAAAATGACGCTGATTCACCGGATGAGAGATTCTGAAAATCCTAGAGGGAACAAGTTATGAGAAATTCCTACTTGCCTATTACCATTAGGAGACGTATGTAGAATTGTAGACGGTTCGAGTAGAAAAGATATTTACAAATATTTGCCAGGAATAGCTAAATGTGTCTTCTCCACATAACCTTATTGATTAATAATTACAACATTTACTCACTACAGGTGAGGAAGCCTTGAGCTATTGCCTTAAGTGTTTGAAGTTAGTTATATACGGTGTAAACAATCTATTATTGATATATCCTTTCGCCTAGCCTTCATGAGCTTGATTATATCAAATGAAGTTTTAAAATGAAAATGTGTTCCCAAAGTTGGACAATGTGAATTGTGAAATTGTAACAGTGGGATAACCATTGAGCAAGATTGTTGTGAGTGGTGACTAACTTAAAACAACAGTTCCATTGGAAGAGTTTGGATGTCTAGACGAATGCAAGTGGATGCAAACAATTTTAACAATCCATGAATAAGGCTTTGTTTCTTGTTTATCCGCTTATAGACTTATTAAGGCTCTTAGTTTATAGTAGACGTTGTGACAAAAGTAAAGATGAATTATAATTGTTGGGGCAGATATAGGTAGGTCTAAATACACAAAAGTTGGCAAATAAATAAGAGCTAAAGTCATTAAGTCTTTGTCCAGGTTTGTACTAAGGTTTCAAGTTAACACTAACTTTTTGATAGGATTGGTATCAACTTACATGTGACAGTTTATTTTCTCTCATCACTTGAGTCCCTAAACCATCAATAACTCTCTCGATTGTCAAGCTCAACTATCAAACCTGAAAATTTATATAGAAAAAGAAGTATGGATGGAAGGAACCTAGGGGTAGAAGTGAGTGTTAAAGGATTCTACCTTGGATGGATCTCCATACAAGATCTAGTCCTAGTAAATTCAACCTTCAAAGTTTGAGTAAAACAGGAAAACATTCACGAAACAGAATTTATTCATTTCAACCTTCGAAAGCATTCAAGAAAGCCTTCTATATAGAATTTTTGGGATTTATACTTCGCTTGTCTCAGCTGAAGATTTTCATAACCAGATTATGACAATCACTATGTGGATTGTCCCTATTCTAAACTATGATATGATCACATTTTTTATAAGCTGGAACATACCTTTTGATACTAGCTTCTTTGAAGCTAGTATCTATAATATGGGACATATAATGACAAGGTCTCTATTTTGAACTAAATAAAGGCCTTGTAATAAACTTTGGCTGCAATTGGAAGACACTAGACTAAAATTGGACTGCTTCACTAGAGACCACATTTAATAAATAACAGAGTGTAAAAATACATCTTTGACATGATGTAGAGACTACTTACCACTAATCTCATTTAAATCCTGATAATTTTAAGCAAAACAGAAATTAATGAAAGTGGTCAAGAATTGACAGGACAAAAGGAAAAATAGACTTATATTATTTTCAAGCATGTGATACTTCATATGAAGAATTCACAAAATGAAAATATAGACTCCCGCTTGTCCTCCTATTAATGTTTGGCCACTTCTGTGGCTAGTGGGAGTTGCAGGCTTGCTTTGATTGACTGATTGTTTGTTAAAGTATAATTTTTGATGGTTCAGATTTTCTTTTATTAGCATAAAGTCATTGATATACATCACCAAATCATATGAAAATTTACATGCTCTCATATATCTTTATGTTCTTTGCATCCGTATGGTTGTATTAATCTTAAAACCCTAGAAATGACAATTTTAATCCTGTGAGCTATATTGTTATATACCCTTGATATCTCCCTTTTCACTACTGATAATATATGGTGAGGAATTTTGATTCTCGTGTGTTGTTTCCAAATATTTCTGCATGGTCAAAAATTGCATTGCTATATTGCCAACAATCTCTAAACCTGACAGTTTTTAACTGCTTTACTATAGATTTTTTGGGGAAATAACAACTTTTAGAGGGATCTTTTGGTTTTAGTCGTTTACTTCATCGAGACATCCTCTTTTCTCTTTCTCTTCAATGTAATCCTTCAAGGATTTGTTGGGCATTTCAGATCCTCTTTTCTGTCTGCTTGTTGGCCTAGAAATTTTGATTGTAATTTTGAAATTGAAACTTTCACTGGGTATCACAAATTGGGTCGCCAATTCATATCTGTACTTCTGATTATCTTTTTCAAATAAGTGGATTTCTATTTAAAGTTCTGAAATTTAGACTATTTCTTATTTTATATAATTTTTACTTCTTAAAAGATTAACAGACCAGCTAATCATGCTTATAGAGTTCTAAATTCTCCCCATGCACTGATGCACCAATCTTGTTTTGCATTTTCTTTAACAGATATTTACTTTGTGACTTTATTTTGGATGTTAATTTGTTGTAAATGCATGTTCTTCATTAAAAAGAAAAAAGCTAATTTATTTACTCTCTGCTTGCTGTATAATGCAGACGCATTATGTGTTGTTGCTTTGTTCTTTCAAAGAACAACTGCAACAACATGTTCGAGTACATGCAATGGAAGCAGTTATGGCATGCTGGGAGATCGAGCAATCCTTACAAAGCTTAACAGGTAATGGCTCAATATATCACCATTCTTGTTCATTTTTTGGTTTGTACCAAACATGCATCTCACTTAGCATTATACAAACCATGTTCCTAAGGTTAAGGGTTTATTCAACTGCTAGTCTTTCATGCTTATACAATCATAAGATGCTCATACTAACCGTTAATGGTAATATATGTTGAAATGTTTTACTTGCCTCAATATTCTCTAATGTGTTTTTTGTCTAAAAGTAGACTATACTTTATAATGGGGGATGGCTCTTGTAAGGATTTAACTCCTAATCAGGAATTCCTAAGCTTAGTCACTTCGATTAGTTTATTGATTATCTAGTTTATATTTAGAAAAGTAATCTAAGTCGAACAATAAGAAATTAGATGTAAACATTATACCAAATAAGTTGACCCAACAATAACCCGGAGACTTGAGGTGATTCAGTAGAGTGCCTATGTCGGTGGATGTTGTGATAATTTCTCAGAGAGAGCACCGGAGGATATCATATATCTTTCTTTATTTAGATCTTAGAAAAATGATTTCACTACATAACCCTTTTTGATGCACCTCAAAGACGAGCTTTATAAATCATTTGTGAGATATTAAAAGTACCCTCTTCATTAAGATAGTGGGACTTCCAAGTAATGCTCAGCCAGACTGATTATGAAGGTGTATATATCACATAATACGTCCTTTCTACATTGTCATAAATAAGAAACAATTATCTGTTATCTTATATAAATGATAAATAAGGTACAAACAGAATTTATGATCCACTTGATCTAGTTTTAACTCCTTTGTTGCATGCTTTTGATGTCTGAGATGATGCAAACTCTTGAATAAAATTCAAAACATCTGACAAATAGAGACTGTTTAGAATTGCTAATCAAGAGGATATTTCCAACATCTATGAGATTCGGTTTGCTATTTTAGCTGCATTCAATCAATTCTTTTTTTTTAATTGCCACAAACTGATTACCTCTTTTGAACAGTTATCCAAGAATCAGTTCTCCAAATTTTCTGAGAATAATGAAGTTTTGAATCAATATGGTTCTAGACTTTTGAGTTTTATTGACAAAAGAACTAAGTGAAGAAACATCTTGTTGATTTTCGAAGTCTGAAACATATTTTATGTTGTACTATTAAGACAAAACACCAGTGGAGACTATATTAATGTGTCTTTCATGTTTCCTTTGAGTCCCACATCTCTATTCTTAATCAATGTCTAAAGTGTGATTATGAGCATTATGACCTGGAGGCATATTTGCTTGTTAAAACAAAAAAAAATTCACCCTGCCAATTAATGTGCCGGTTGGAAATTTACCAAATTTACAGTTTAATTTGTGACATGTTTTGCTGCAGATGAATATTTTCTCAATTATTTTGTGTAGAAATTGTTGTAACAGAAAATTTGGAAAGAACAAAGCTTATGTATTTTTACCCTTAAAAATGAATATTATAGAAGCATACTTCAAAATCTGATTGTCAATAGCTGCAAGTATGTTAATAAATTTATGCAGTTAAGCAAGATCAAGGCTTTATAGCCTGTATTGACTTAACTGCAATATTGAGCTTGAGTGCCTCTGATAATCGTGGAAAACAACAGGATTTTTCCCCACTTTTCTCACCTGAAACTTTAGCTTGCTTGAGACGATTACTTGGTCCATAGCTTTAGCATCACCATCTAAATTAAACATTGTTACATAAAATGCTCAAGTGGTGGCTTGTATTACTTTATCTTGGTGAAAGCTAATTTTTGATATTTAATTTTTTTCTTATGAAGTGCAACTTTCAAAATAAGCTTTATTTATTGTTTTGGGCCGAGAATGAGTGGGAAGATATCTGTATAAATTACTTTCTTATTCATTGTTTTGGGACGAGAATGAGTGGGAAGATATCTATATAAATTACTATTTATGGATATCACAAATAGAAATAGTTCTAAAGCTAATGTTGCTTACACATGTTTGTAAACAGGAGTTTCCCCGGGAGAAGGAACTGGTGCAACAATGTCAGATGATGACGATGATCAGGTAGATAGTGATGCCAACTTGTTTGATCCAAGTTTGGAAGGAGCAGACAACATGGGATTCGGTCCTCTTGTCCCAACAGAGAGTGAGAGGTCTTTGATGGAGCGTGTGAGGCAAGAGCTGAAGCATGAGCTGAAACAGGTAATGTGCTATACATTTGCTTGTGCTTGTGAACTTTCTCTAACGTTTCTGTTGTCTATTTGACATGAAATAAAATTCTGTTCTTCTTTCAGGGTTACAAGGAGAAGATTGTGGATATTAGGGAGGAAATATTGCGCAAGAGAAGGGCTGGGAAACTCCCTGGTGATACCACTTCTGTCTTAAAAGCTTGGTGGCAATCACATTCCAAGTGGCCATACCCTACGGTAAGTGTTGGCTTGTCACTCGGTTGCTTTTGGTTTCTGGTTTGAGAATTCAATTGAAATGACCACCCCAATCCAACCCCCCACCCCACCGACCCACCCTCACAACTAGATTTACATATGGTAAGATCTCCAATTTTCTGGATTTGAGTTGTTCATTATTTTATTGATAAGAAATGTACCTTGTATGATATCAATCTGAGCCAAATGGGGACAGTATTTTGAATTAGGTTAATTAACCAATCATCATAAAATAAACACAGGCTATGCAGTGAAACTCTTTGGTCTAAATGCACCAATTACTTTTAAATTATTTTTTTTCAAGGCTCAACATATGCTAACCTAAATGCACTGAACACAATTCTTGTATTAACTCTTTCAATTACTTTGCCTAATTTATTTCTTCTCAGGAGGAAGATAAGGCGAGGCTGGTACAGGAAACAGGATTGCAATTAAAGCAGATAAACAATTGGTTCATCAACCAGAGGAAGAGGAACTGGCACAGTAATCCTTCCTCTTCTACAGTCTTGAAAAACAAAAGAAAAAGGTATTCATTCGACTATGATTATATACTCTTCTTGTTTCTCCACTCTGTTACACTGTGTTACTGAGTTTTAAAATGGATTCCAATTCTTTTGTTACTGGGTTTTTTAATGAACGGAAAAGATAAGAACTGGAAGTAAATCTTTTATAATCTTTATTGTACACTTTACGTTATAAACATAGTAAAAGTAATATTATAAGGGTAAAATAGTATTTTTAATGTAAAACTTGGAGTTTTCTTTCCTTGTTCGTTATAAAACTCACTAACGCTCTGTTTCTGAAGTTTTAAAATGGACAAAAAAGAAAAGAAATGGATAGAAAACTTGGTCACTTTTCCGTTAAAAACTTGAAAAAAAGGTTGGTCAAGAGCTTTCCACGTACCTGACCTACCTTATTTTGAAAAAGAAGCAATGCAGGCGAAAAAAGCAATGATCGTGGTCTCATGTAAACGAAGAGGAAGAACAAACTTGTGAAACAGTTGATTATCCATGCTTCCACTTGAATAATACATGGAAAATCTATACTAGATAGAATTGTGATGGCATATGTGAAACTCTTCAACTGAAACAGAGAAAAAGCAATATCGTGGATAAAGTGATGATGAAGAATTCGTTTGGTTCTCCTCCTTCACAGGTATGCATGCATGCATGAGCATGAAGGACCCAACCAAATGGCATACGTACATTACGAAATCCATAAAGTATATACCAGTAAAACTGCAATTGATGGTTCCCAAAAATTTGGTGTTTTTTTAATCATCTCGCGCATGTGAATATAATAATAGGGCTATAATCGGGAAAGAGTGTGGGTTGGGTTGTACAATTAGTGAGCACTTGAATAGTTCCATCTTTGCATTTTGTTGTACTCATGTCTTGTCAAAATTGTTTAAAATACTGTATAAGTAATTACAGTCTTGTACTCATTGCAATATGGGTGGGTGGGTGGGTGGGTGGGTGGGTGGGTATACATGTAGGTGCTTATTATCGATCTATTTAAACGTACTTCAACACCTTTACATCGATCATGTTTTCTTGTATCAGTAGTTTCTTTTAAACTTTCACCGGAAGCATGTGTGCCTATCTATAATTAGTTAATAGAAAATAATATATATATTATATATATATATATATATATATATATATATATATATATATATTATCGCAATTGTATGTTATTAGAGTGATTCATAGCTATCATCGTGACCGTCAGTTTACAAGTAATAGAATGTTTTATTATTATTAGTATATTCTATTATTGGCAAACCACCCGTTTACGGTGGTATCTCCCTCCCATCTTAACTTTTCAATTTCTTTTATGCTGTTGATTGTATTAAAACAACAGAAAATATATGAATTTTATGTCAATTAAAGTGATCAAACGTGTCGCACTAGATTTTATTATTAATACTATCTATATAAGACTTATCTACAATATATTAATTATAGATATTGTTATTATTAATTATTGTATATAGAATGAAGTTGGTTCTATAAAAATTTATTTATTTTTTGGTGCTAAATAAATAAATAGTAATTAATGATTAAAGGTTCTTAACTTATTAAATACTTATTTGTTAGAGGAGTGAAGCAAATATATTTATTTACACATTTTTGAGAAATCCAAATTAACCTATATGACCAAACAAAACAAGTTTACCATACAACACTGGCTTCAAATCTTTAGTACACAAATCGATTTATCAGCAAGCAAAATTATAAAAATGACCAAAATTTCCTATAAATAATACTGTTAACTAGTAGCCTAAAGATCGATCGGTTTAGTAAACAATGAGATGACGATAAAATTATGGTGTCTTTTATATATTAGAGGATGGATTGAACCAAGAGCGAGTTTTTCTAGTTCCTTTCAAACCTCGATTACTTAATGTTACGTTTAGATTGGTGGAATGAGAGAGTGAATGAAATGGAAAAAAAATTGTGTTTGGTTCCTTGGGAGAGAGAGAATATGAAATAATTCATTCCAACTAATTCTTTATTTCATTCCTTCAATCCAAACGTAGCATAAAGAATATTAACTGAAAGTGGAGGTATCAATGGCTAGAAGGTAAGACCCTGTACTACTTAACTATAGTTATCTTCACAGTAACAACCTTGATCGAAAGTGTAGGAGAGGTGAGAGCAGATTCTCTGTCCCCAAATTCTCTGTCCCTTTGTGTCCCTCCACTTAAATTTCGACATTTATTCTCTTATTTAACACTAATTAATTTTAAAATCAAAGGGGGACTGAAAATTTGGGGATAGAGGATCTGCTCTCGGGATAGGTGTGAGGTACTAGCCGGTAACCAATCCTGAAAAACCACTATTTCATATCTAAAGGTCAAATCCTAGTAAATTTTTTTGTTTTGCATCGAATTAAATCACATATTCTAACACTTATGCAGGCCCTTGTCAATTCCTTTGAGTTTCTTATCTTCAAGAAAATTAATAACAATAATATTCGTTTTATAACAATAATATTCGTTTTATGTTTGAAAAAAAAGAAGAAATTTTTTGACAATGTAAAAAGAAATTAATGTGATTGGGTTGTGGGTTTGAAGTTTGAATGGTCAGACCCAAATAAATAAAAAAAAATTAATAAATTACTAGTAATAGAATTCCAGTTGCGTTTGTGAGTTCTATTTTCGGAGAAAGGGATAGTAGGATTGGAATGGAAAAGAAAGTTGGATATTTTTCATTTTTAGAAAGAAAGTATCTAAATTTTTTGTACTTTTCTTTTTTCTTTCTTTCAAATAAAACTCACAAATACATACACAAGTTCACCAAGGAATTGAAGTGGATTGCAATAGTACAAGTTCTACAAAAATAAAAAATTACAAGAAAATAATTTTAAAAAAGTACTCCATCTATCCTCAAAAAAATGAGCAAAGTAGAATTTATACCCATTAAGAAAATCAAAAATAGAATTTCAAATTTATCCTTAGTGTGGTCCCACCAGATAATATTAAGTGATGAGTATTTTTTATAATAATGAACTCTACTAAATGACATATTTATCCTTCACTTTATCTAGTTTATCTGATCCTTGCGGGTCCAAAAAAATATGTACCTTTACGAGTTTTTCATACTAAGATTCCTAAGGATTTAACTCAAAAAATGATAGGAAGGAAAACAAATGAATTATAATTTGTAATGTATTATTATTATTATTGTACCCTTACATATTGAATAAAACATGCTTAATGTGTGTGTTGCAAGTAAGGGTAATTACGAAATTAAAATAAATATTTTCATTTCCTTAGTTTTCTTACCGTTTTGGTCCGCAAAATATATAAGAAAAATTGGGCTCAATTTTCTTACCTTTCTTAACTAAAAAAACTCACAAATGTGGGATTTCTAGGAAATATTACAATTTTTTTCTGGAATTTCCTCTCCTTTTCTTAGTTTTAAAAAAGCACCTGTTCAACCACTATTCAACCCATAACACATTCACCCCTAATTTTTTCGATTTAATAAAGTGGCTGGGTCTAAAATGCAAAAGTAACCCTCTTGTTTGTATCTCTTTTGCAAAACTCACACTCTTCACTTTTATTATTACAAAATTCTCCCTCCAAGATGTATAAACTATGCAAAACTCACCATTTATATACTTTTTTTTTGTTAAAACTATCATATACTCAGATTATTCACTCTAATTCCTCACTTAAGAATCTTACATTTAGATCATACTCCTTTAGTTTCATTCAAACGACTTTCAATTAGCAAAAAAAGAAAGAAATTGATATTTTCATAATGTTTTTTGATATTTTCATATAAAAAGTGTTGCTATAGATGTATAGCGACGGTTTCGTCGCTATACATCTATAACGACAATTTTCATTTGAAATATAATTTTATATTGTGAATTTATCAGTTTTCAAAAAAAAATTCACAATACCAACAATTACCACATTAGATTGCTTAATTCATACATATCACTATCTGTTTGTGCTATATCTCAATTGATTATTATTTTATTTGGGTTTATCACCTTTGATGCATTTTCAGGGATATTGATTGACAGATATTTATATGAAAATGTAGTGTTTAACAAAATATTCAATTTATGACGACACATGTTAAAAATCGAGAATAAGATTGACATTTTAATATGGGTTTTGTGTGCGAGACATTTATCAAAATACAATAATAATCAATTGGCATATAACACATATAGAGAATGAGATATATGCATTATGTAATTTAGGGTTCCAAATCTGATGCCTGATGGTATTGTGATTTTTTTTTTTATAATTGGAAGGCGTTTGAATGAAATTAGGCATGATAATGGTACGGTATGGTTTCGATTTATCATTGATTTGGAACCCAACTGATTTTGAATTTTTTTGAACCAGAACTACACCACACCGACACCGGTTTAAGATTTTTCTATACCAAAATCGTACCGCACCACACCACACTAGCTGACACCCGCTAAAAACTAATAATATTTTTGAATTTATTAAATTAATTTAATATTTTTACAATGCATATTGTAATAACATTCAAAAAAAATAACTAATAATTTAAGAATATATGTTCAATTAAAATTAAGACAACATCATTATAATTTTAGCATTATTATAGTTTTAATATATATTAACTATATATAAAAATATTCATAATGTGACGCCCCCAAAATAGGTGTACATCACCTATTCTGAGTCGTCAAATACATGGTATAAAATACAAATACAATCTTAAATATACAACAAGAGAGCTGTGAGTTTTAATACAAATATTGTCTTCTAGACAATATCAACTCTCAGAATAAGTCCTCATTACATTTATTAACATACTATTTAACAGAATAGTGAGGACTACTAATATTATCATCTGGATCGTCACTCCGTTCTCCGACTAGTCCCGGCTACGTTCTTATTTCCTGAAGAGAACAGTGAAAGAAAGGGTGAGCTCAATTAGCCCAGTAAAAAATATTATGACTAAGATAATGCATAATAAATTATCATTAGTATTCAACAATGTTAAACTGATAAAATACAATAGACATCAAGTTTAACTGCAGTGGAACATGCAATTAATTAAAAGAGTCAAGTAGAGAATAAAATCTACTATCTTTTATGATTTAAAAGGTTTTCATCACTTTTATCGCTGGGACTCAACTTAATAAATAATTCACATCAACCCTGCACTACGGCCAAGGATATTCATTAGTATCACAACCATAATTAATCCATGCACTACGGGCCAAGGATATTTGTGTATTCATTAATGGTCATGATCATGCCAACAACTGTCCATCAATGCACTGCGGGCCAATAGGGACTTTTACCACATTATTTATAACATTACAGTAATGATTACACCGAATAATCCCTGGTCATAATCATATCAAGTCCATCTATGCACTACAGGCCACAGATGACTTTCAACAAAAAATAAATATGAGAATGATGACAATGATATACGAATTCAATAAATCAAGTTCAAGAACTAATTTATTCAGGAACTAATAACGTCCAAATTGTCAACATGATACTTATTTGTAGAGTAAAATTCAAGAATGCTCAGAAGAATATTTTCATGAAAAGATACTGGATGAAGCGCAAATATCAAGGATATTCCACTAATTTCATTGAGTATAAAAGTCAAAACTTAAACCAACTGAGTATAATAAAGAATGAAATAACAAAAGAAATCACAATGTATGCTGTACTTCGCATGGACAGGTTATTCCAACAGAATAATAAATAACGGAACCATGTCAGGCATAATCCGCACCGACAGGATATTCCAACAGAATAATAAATAATGGAATAACAACAGAAATCACCATGCATGCGGTACTTCGCATAGACAGGTTATTCCAACAGAATAATAAAGACGGAACCAGGTCTGACGTAAAACGCACAGACAGGATATTCCAACAGAATAATAAAGACAGAACCAAGTCCGGCGTAAAAAGCACAGACAGGATATTCCAACAGAATAATAAATAATGGAATAATAACAAAATTTCACCATGTATGCGGTACTTCGCATAGACAGGTTATTCCAGCAGAATAATAAATAATGGAATAACAGAAGAATTCCACCAAGTATATGATAGACCGCGTATACAGGTTATTCCAACAGAATAATAAAGAATGGAATAACAGAAGTTCTCTTCATAAATATGAAAACAATAATACCCCTTACCTTATAAAGAAGAGTACTCTGACGGTAAGGCGGGGATATACTTGAAGAAACATGCACTACGCTCAAAACTTTCTAAAATGCTAAAGAAATACGCTCAAGATAGAAGAATAATTCTCTCTACAGTTTCTCTCTCTAGAGTTTCAGTGAATTCGTAAGAAATAATGAAGGAATGAACTTCTATTTATAGAAGAATGGACTGAATAGTAACCAATCCATGAACGGTCCAGATCGATTTACTTTAAACGGACGGTCCAGATTGGTTTACAATAAAATATAATATATTCTATTTATAATATAATAAAACGAATAACTTTTAAAAAGATTTTACTATGCAAACACTATGCAGATACTATGCAAACACTATACATAATAAAATATAATATATTCTAATTATTGTCTAATAAAATGAATAACTTTATAAAAATATTCTATTTTATGTAAAAAGATTTTACTATTAGCCTAATAAAACGAATAACTTTATAAAAGTATTCTGTTTTATATAAAAAGATTTTACTATTAGCCTAATAAAACGAATAACTTTATAAAAGTATTTTGTTTTATATAAAAAGCTTTTCTGTTTTATTACATTAATAATACTAATAAAACAAAACTTCATCATCATTATTATTATTTACACTATTAATCGATCAGGTCGTTCCCAAAAAAGAGGGGGCTTTCCAATAAGGATTTCTCCCTATTGACACGCAATTAGGTGACCAAATTTTTCATTGACAGAACTTCTAGACATCGTTAATAATGCAAATAATAATATTAATAACTCTGTCATCTCAATTATTGATTTAATAATATATAAAATATCGACAATAATTGAATAAAACTGAATGACTTCTCACGTAAGCATCAATAATCAATACCGTGTGCTACTATGCAATCACGCGTATTCCTGTACTTTTAACACCGGGTGTTTTAACAGTTAACAGTAAAACTTCCATCGTTATTTTCAGAAAAATATTTTTGTTATTTTCTCAATCCGACAATAATTCCGTTGTGGGGTCTACCAATGATTGTGCCGTCGTACGAATATTCTCCAACCAATCGAATATTATAAACAACTTGCGTACTTTACAAATTTTATAAATATTACCCATAACTATAACATTATATCAAATTCATTTCATAATATTTAAAAATGATAATTATAAAAAATTCATCTTTATTCATAAAAGTTGGGGTCTTACACATAAATTAACGTTTGATAAGCAAAAGTTAAAAAGAGTAAAAATATATATTTAACCAACTCTATGATTATAATATTATGAAACATGGAGATATAATTAAAATACAAATATATATAGAGCGGTTCAAGAAGCGATATAGTGTGGTGCGGTGCATAGCTGGTTCAGAGTTATATACTAAAATCGCATCGCATTGATCCCAATTTAAATTTTTTTACACCAAAATCACACCAACGGGGTCAACGTTTGGATTAGTTTCAGTTTAAATTATCATCCTGAATAAAATAAAAAGAGTATTCTAAACTTAAAATTTTTAAGTGATGAAATAATTTAATTATGTGAGGATTTTTAACAAAAAAACAAATACATAAAGGGTGAGTTTTGCACAATTAATACATAACGGAGGGAGAGATTTACAAAAAATAAAAGTTAGAGGATGAGTTTTGCAAAAAATGGTACAAACTAGGGTAACTTTTACGTTTCAGTCGAAAACATTGTATCTAATACATGGTGCGACCGTGCGAGTATCATATGAGATTCCTGGTTTGAGAGTTCCCTGCATTGTATTACTCCGTTTAAAAAATACAACCTGTCTCCACTCCCATTTGAGAATTTGTCGTCTCCCCCTAAACACCTCATTACATATCTGTCTCTCTCATTCACCATCCTCATCTCTTCCGCTCTGCTTCGTCTTATTCAGATTTTGAATCTGTTCCCTTCACTTTACGATCTTAAATCTGAGTTTCAATTTTTTTAACTCACCCCCCCCATTGATGTTTAGGTCTCGTAAAACCCTAATTGAGTTGTACTAGTATATTCTCTGATCTTAAATCTGAGTTTATTGTTTACATTTTCTTAACTCACTCCCAACAATGTGAACTAGTACTAATATTCTCTGTTATTTATGTACTAACCTTTGTTAACTTGTAAAAATGAAAGTAAATTGATGTTTAGGTCCCGTAAAACCCGAATTCAGTTGTACTAAAATTCTCCGTTCTTAAATCTGAGTTTACTGTTTCAATTTTTTAACTCACTCCCAACAATGTGAATTTTGCTATTATTCTGTTATTTATGTACTAACCTTTGTTAATTTGTAAAAATGAAATTCATCGATGTTTAGGTTTGGTAAAACCCCAATTGAATTGTATTGTTGGTGGTGGGATGGAATCAGCTGCAGCGGTGGTAGATATTATTAACAGAAGCAAATGGGTGAATGTGGGGCTACTACTGGCGGCTACTTTGGTGGTGGCAAAACTCATTTCGGCGCTCCTCATACCCAGATCAAGTATACGCCTTCCTCCGGTCGTGAAGACGACCTTGCCCTTGATCGGGGGACTGCTCCGCTTCCTGAAAGGCCCAGTTGTGATGCTGAGGCAAGAGTACCCAAAGCTTGGTAGTGTTTTCACTCTCAATTTGGTGAACAAGAATATCACTTTCTTAATCGGCCCCGAGGTTTCTGCCCATTTCTTCAAGGCATCTGAGTCCGATCTAAGTCAGCAGGAGGTTTACCAGTTCAATGTCCCAACTTTCGGCCCTGGCGTGGTCTTTGATGTTGATTACTCTGTCAGGCAGGAGCAGTTTAGGTTCTTCACTGAGTCCCTCAGGGTCAGTAAATTGAGGAGCTATGTGGATCAGATGGTCATGGAAGCTGAGGTACTTTTCCATTTCTTGGGTTTAGCTTGCAATGTTACTATTGTTGTTTGCTTCCCAAGATCTCCTGCAGTTGTTTTTGGTTTGTTATGCAGTATTATTTTTTCCCCCTTTTATTAGAATTTCAGCTTACATACATGGTCTGGATTGTTCATTGCCTCCAGATTGAGTACATGGGAAGAAAAATAAACAATGTTTTTACTGACAAAATAGGTAGGAATTGAAGGATGACTTAAACCTGTAAGGCTGTTAATCTCTCTTATAATTAGGAGGACTAGTAAAATCACTTTTAATATATACTTATATAGTGACAACCTTAAGACTGGAACTATTGAAAGGTGATGACCACAGATGAGAGCACAGTTCTATAGGGGGGATAATCATCAAAAGAGAAATATTAATGAAAGGAGAAGCAAATAAGCCTGAAACTGTTGTATTGTATGCTTTTTCTCCTTCTTTAATTAGCTTAAAATGTGCTGCATGTAGTGTCTGCTGTTCTAATTCCAGACCCGTTCTATATTTAAAGAGTGTTGCTTTAGTCCCTTTTTTTTCCCTGTTCTTTTCTAAAGCCATTTAGTTCTACCTCATAAATTGGCAATTTGATGATTTGTTAGCAATTGCATACTTCACTCCCCAAAGCATTTTAAATATTTGACAAAGGATTTGGGTATTGCAGAAGTTACTTATATCTGATAACCACCTCATACTGCAATATAATATATATATATATATATAACAAAATCCGGACTTTTTTTTTTTTTTTTTTTTTTTTTTTTTTTTTTTTTTGAAACAACTAAAAAAAAAAAAAAAAATTTATGGAACTGAAATTTTTACATTATACAGTGTTTTGGGTGTGATTTGGATGCCTATAACGAAACATGTCTGTACAGTCTGGGCAGACTGTACATACATTGGTTGGGGTAGGTATTAAAAACACACCCAAAACACTGTATTATTGAAAAATTTCAGTTCCATAAATTTTTTTTTTTTTTTTTAGTTGTTTCAAAAAAAAAAAGCAAAAAAAAAAAAAAAAAATTTGGACCGGATTTTGATCCAGTCCGGACTCCCGGACTGGATCAGTTTTCTATATATATATATATATATATATATAGAGAGTCCGGATCTAGTCCGGACTCCCGCATTTTGTTAAAATACATATACAGTAAAACCTTTATTTAGGAATAGACTTGGGACCAAACTATTTGTATTCTAATTGAGAGGTTATTACTAAATAGAGGTATTGGTACAAAATATTTTTCGAACACCCAAAAATATCCACTTTAACAAAAATATAGATTTTATAACAAAAATTAAAGAAAATATAAATTATTTAGATTTTCAAACTAGGAAAATGTAGTCTTTTATAGGAAAATGTGGTCTTTTATAGGAAATGTAGTCTTTTAAAATTAATATTGTCTCTCTCTCTCTCATATATATATATATATATATATATATATATATATATATATATATATAGGGAATATGGAGGTACACAGTCGTGTAACTTTTAAAGTTACACGGTCTACGATCGTAGAGTAGTCACTACACGATTTGTGAATTCACTCTACTATCGTGGACTACTCTACGATAGTAGAATGAATTCACTCTACTGTCTGTGGACTACTCTACGATCGTAGAGTGAAATCACTTTGTAGACTGTGTAATTTTAAAAGTTACACAGCTGTGTATCTCCATTTTTACCTATATATATATATATATATGAAATTATTGTAGGAGAAATATGAACAAAATATAGGATTCAACTATCAAATAAAAGAAGGGCAGAAATAAACTTATCGATTTAGAGCGAATAATTTTGAGCAGAGGCGTGCAGTGCACTGTCCTTAAGTAGAAATTTCGCCCCTCGGAGAATTTTTTTCGGTGCTAAAGTCACTGACGAAATCCTACTCCAGGATTCAACGGCTCTTCACCCAATTAACCAGCACTTGAAATAGTTTAATGACCCAGGAACAGCTTCAAATTTTCTTTACTCAAACTCAAAAAATAGGACCTCACATATATATATATATATAAAAGTGAACAACAACAACTTGAAAAGAATGATAATGGAAGAATATAATATATATAAATATAAGGACTCCTTTTTAGTATGTAAAGGAAACAACTTTTTTTAGAATAAGATTGACAATAGCACTATATATATATATATATATCTATAGACAAATATGTTTAAGTGAAAAGTGTGCAAGTGTGCAGACTAACAAAGAGCTCAGCCTTTTATAGGAAGAAATTCCAACGGCAACATTGCATCAACGGTACTATTTCTTTAATATGTTGCAACGTTAATATATATTAATAGAACGGTAATATAATAATGCAACGGTAATATAAAATGAATATCCCAATAATTAAGCAATTAATTTATACTTAACAGTTACAAATCTTCATATTAACTAATATGTATATTTAACTTTGTAATATTTTAGTTTGTATAAAATACAACAATCCCCCACATATTACAAAGTAAAAATAAAATAAATTGAGTAAGAAATATAAGAATGCAGTGCGTTAACACTGGTGTCTTTTGGACTATGAACCAATGTATAGAGTGAATAGGACTTGATTCACAGGAATTTGGTGAAATAAAAATTTCTATGAACATTCTTCCTTATTATGAATTAGTAATCATATTACTCACACTACAAACTTTAATTGAAGCTGTTCTACGCGATTTGGCACATTTTGGCCTTGCGCCA
Source organism: Panax japonicus (assembly GCA_020205505.1). Classification (NCBI taxonomy): domain Eukaryota; kingdom Viridiplantae; phylum Streptophyta; class Magnoliopsida; order Apiales; family Araliaceae; genus Panax; species Panax japonicus. The sequence continues at coordinate 74,585,100 of CM035110.1, forward strand.
TACCTGGAATTTATGAGCGCTCTAGAAAACCTGCCTTGTTTTCATAAGAGGCGGCCACACCTCTACACTCATATAGGTGTTTCCATCAAATGTTTTCTAAAGTTAAACACATCACCCAATAGGACTATGGAAAACATTAAGAGTATATAACTCAACCTCTAACACTGTAGAATTACACTATCCTACACCATAGGGATGAACTCAAATATGTATAAAATGGATAGGGTCTCAACCAATCAACCAATGACTTGTTGTTACTCATATGAACCTACTTCCTGGGATTACCATTCATATAGGTTGGGTTACCATCACTGTTGATTTCTGTAATAGACAGTAGTCCCATCCCCCTTGATATATTGCTCACTATCCTCTTGCTTAGTGGCTTTGTCAGAGGATCCGCAAGATTTAACTCTGATCTAACAAAATTAAGGGATATAATCCCGTCACATAACAGCTGTCTCACAATATTATGTCTTAGGCGAATATACATACTCTTGCCGTTATAACTCTTATTCTTAGCTCTGCCTATAGCAGCTTGACAATCACAATGTAGAGACACAGACGGAACTGATCTCGTCCACAAAGGAATATTTCCTAAAAGATTTTTGAGTCACTCTGCTTCAGAACTTGCCTTCTCTAAGGCAATAAACTCAGACTCCATAGTAGAGCGAGCTATACAAGTCTGTTTAGAAGACTTCCAAAAAACTGCTCCTCCTCCTAAGGTAAATATGTAGCCACTCGTGGATTTGATTTCATCTGAATCAGAGATCCAGTTGGCATCACTATAGCCCTCAAGAACTGCAGGATTACCGCAGTAATACAAACCAAATCCAATAGTACTTCGCAGATATTTGAGTATTTTACATAAAGCAGTCCAATGATCCTTATTAGGATTATGAGTGTATCTATCGAGTCTATTAACTGCATAAGATATATCAGGTCTTGTGCAATTAGTAAGATACATTAAGCAACCTATGATTTGAGCATACTCAGATTGAGATACACTAGGTCCCTCATGTTTTTTTAAATGTAAACAAGAATCATACGGAGTACTAACAGGATTAACATTATAATGTTCAAATCTTTTAAGCATTTTCTCCACATAATGATCTTGAGAAATCACATACCCATTACAAACTTTTCTCAAATTAATTCCGAAAATAACATTTGCTTCTCCCAAGTCTTTCATATCAAATTTAGTGGATAACATATTTTTAGTCTCATATATAACATCAATATTGGTTCCAAAAATAAGCAAGTCATCCACAGAAAGACATACAATAACACCACAATTCTCATTATTAAATTTGGTATATAAACATCTATCTCCATCATTTATTATATATCCATTAAAAGTCATCACACTATCAAATTTATCATTCCGTTGTTTAGGAGCTTGTTTAAGACCATATAAAGATTTAACTAATTTGCAAACTTTATGCTCATTGCCTAAGGAAATAAATCCCTCAGGTTGGTCCATACAAATCTCCTCTTCTAAATCTCCATTAAGAAACGCAATTTTAACATCCATTTGACGAATTAATAAATTTTTAATAGCGGCAAGAGCAATCAAAACTCTAATAGATGATGTTCTAGCAACCGGTGAATAAGTCTCAAAAAAGTCAAGGTCTTGCTTTTGTTTATAACCTTTAGCAACAAGCCTAGCCTTAAATTTATCAATGGATCCGTCAGGTTTTAATTTCCTTTTAAAAATCCATTTACAACCAATAGTTTTAGAACCAGGAGGAAGGTCCACTAATTCCCAAGTGTGATTAGCCATAATAGACTCAATCTCACTATTTATGGCTTCTCTCCAAAATGGAACATCAGGAGAAGAAACTGCATCTTTAAAGGTTAATGGGTCATTATCTAACAGGAACGTAAAAAAGTCATCTCCCAAATTAGTGGGTTTTCTAGTATGCTTACTTCTCCTTGGTTCAATTTCAGATTCCTCAATTGGAACTATATAAGTGCTCGTAGGAAGCTCTGCTACTGGTCGATCCACTTTAGATTTCAAAGGAAAAATATTTTCAAAGAAATCAACATTTTTTGACTCAATGATTGTGTTATGATCTAATACATCACTTTTCAAAACAAGAAATCTGTAAGCAGCACTATGTTCAGCATAACCAATAAACAAACAATCAGCAGTTTTAGAACCAATTTTCCTTTTTTTTAGGGTCAAGTAACATTACCTTAGCAAGACACCCTCACACTTTAAGATATTTCAAGTTAGGTAAATGATTTTCCCGAAGCTCATAAGGTGTTTTTCCAGTTTTCTTATAAATGATTCTATTTTGTAGGTGACAAGTAGAAAGAAGAGCTTCCCCCCACAAATTCGGTGGAGCCCCAGAACTTACTAACATAGAATTCATTATATATTTTAGTGTTCTATTCTTTCTTTTAGCAACCCCATTAGATTCTGGAGAATAAGGAGGTGTTACCTCATGTATAATTCCTTGTTTTTCGCAATATTTACTAAGAGGTCCGGAGTCATACTCTCCACCTCTATCGGACAGGTCTTTTAATCTTCTTTTCAACTTCGGCCTTATAAATTAGAAATTTATCTTCAGTTTTATTTTTATTTCTAAGAAGGTAAACTTTAGTATATCTAGAATAATCATCTATAAAGGTCACATAATAATTTTTTTCCACCCCTATAAGTATTTCTAGACATATCACCTAAGTTTGAATGAATTAAACTGAGAGGTTCAAATTCTCTAACAAGTACCGGTTTACAAGTCTTTTTAGTAGTTTTGGCTTCTACACATACTTAACATTTATTGGTATTTTAAATTTTCACATCTTTTAAAATTCCCAAATTTTTCATTATTTTTATATAAGAGTAATCCACATGGCCTAATCTAGCATGCCAAATATCATCACATTCAACCAAGTAAGCAAAAGAAGTACTAGCATTATTATTTATGAGTTCAAGTACATTCAAATGAAATAAGCCAGAATTAAGATACCCTTTTATCAGATTCAAACATAACCTTAACCCCAACTTTCCCAAGTATGCCAACAGGTACGAGATTGTAGCGAATCTTAGGAATATGAAGAACATCGGTAAGAGAAAGGATCTTCCCAGAAGTCAATTTTAAATTTACTTTCCCTTTACCCAACACTGGTGCAGACCTCGAATCGCCCATGTACACATGTTCATCTTTTTCCTCAAGGGGAGTGTAAGAGACGCATGCACCACGATTCGCACAAATATGTTTGGTAGCACCAGAATCCGCTACCCATGCCTCTTTGTCAGTCATCATGTTCACCTCGGAGACAACCGCCACAATAGTATTTTCTGCCTCAGCTAAGTTAGCTCTCGAAGGAACAGACTAGTTGTTTCCCTTTTTGAACTTGCATTGGGCAGCATGATGACATGGCCTTCCACACACATAACAATCACCTTTAGGTTTTGAGGTTTTGGGTTTGAACTGATTCGGTTTTGCCTTCGGATCGGGATTATACTTATACCCATGTTTAGAATGTTTGTTGAACGGTTGACGAGGTTTGCGATCATCAACCAAATTTGCTTTAGAAGACATTTCTTTGGCTTTGGCAATTTTATCTAAATTTCTGTTCTTTTCTTCAATACGAATATGAACAACTAACTCCTCTAAGGTCATGTCTTTCCTTTTATGTTTTATAGTATTCTTGTAATCTTTCCAAGAATCAGGCAATTTCTCGATAAGAGAGCCAACAACAAAAGGAGCAGGTAAAGTCATGCCTTCATTATTAAGTTCGGCTACGACAAGATGAAAAACATGAATTTGGGAAGAGACATCTTTTTCATCGGTCATGTAAAAATTAAGAAAATTCCCAATTGCATACTTTTTGACACCAACATCTTCCACAACATATTTCAAAATTAAAGCATCCCAAATTTCAGCAGCATGTTTATATAGACAATAGATATCAAAAAGTTCATTCGACAAAGAGTTGAGAATGATGGCCTTGCAAATTTTATCAGCAGAAGACCGAGTACCAGTAGAAGAATCATATTCTTTCTTTTGTTCATCGGTAGCATCATAAGGGGGTTCAATTGGTTTTGGTTTGGTTAAAACATGGTCAACCTTAACAATATCCATAATCAAAAGTAATTTGGTTTGCCAACGTTTAAAATTGGATCCATCAAAAGGTTCAACTTTAGTCAAGTCAGGGACAAATTTAGTGGCGGTAAGCATAGCAGAATCCATAGAATTTCTACTTAAGATTGTAGGAGAAATATGAACAAAATATAGGATTCAACTATCAAATAAAAGAAGGGCAGAAATAAACTTACCGATTTAGAGCGAATAATTTTGAGCAGAGGCGTGCAGTGCACTGTCCTTAAGTAGAAATTTTGCCCCTCGAAGAATTTTTCTCGGTGCTAAGGTCACTGACGAAATCCTACTCCAGGATTCAACGGCTCTTCACCCAACTAACCAACACTTGAAATAGTTGAATGACCTAGGAACAACTTCAAATTTTCTTTACTCAAACTCAAAAAATAGGACCTCACATATATATATATATACATATATATATATATACATATATATATATATATATATATATATATATATATATATAAAAGTGAACAATAACAACTTGAAAAGAATGATAATGGAAGAATATAATATATATAAATATAAGGACTCCTTTTTAGTATGTAAAGGAAACAACTTTTTTTAGAATAAGATTGACAGTAGCATTATATATATATATATATATATATATATATAGACAAATATGTTTCAATGAAAAGTGTGCAAGTGTGCAGACTAACAAAGAGCTCAGCCTTTTTATAGGAAGAAATTCCAACGGCAACCTTGCATCAACGGTACTATTTCTTTAATATGTTGCAACGTTAATATATATTAATAGAACGGTAATATAATAATGCAACGATAATATAAAATGAATATCCCAATAATTAAGCAATTAATTTATACTTAACAGTTACAAATCTTCATATTAACTAATATGTATATTTAACTTTGTAATATTTTAGTTTGTATAAAATACAACAATTATTACTATATAGAGGTATAGTTTCTTAATACGGGACTTAAAAAGTATATAACATATTACAATTTAGAAGTTATTCCTATTTATAACTGGCCCAAATTGGGACCAAATTTTTTTATAATATTGTAGAGGTTATTCTTATATAGAGTATTCTTAAATAGGGGTTTTACTGTATTTGGGTTTTGCTTTTTTATATGTATCCAAAACACTGTATTATGTAAAAATTCCAGTTCCATAATTATTTTATTTTTTTTAGTTCTAAAAAAAAGCAAAAAAAATAATAATAATTTCGGTTCGCATTTTACTCCAGTCCGGACTCCCGGACTGGATCCATTTTCTATATATATATATATGAATGCTATTGCTCTTATAATTTGGCTGCTGTAGTATTTTGTTGTTATTGTTGGTAAATTTGCAAATCATTAGGAACTGGATGGTTCCCTTTCCCTTGTGTTTTTCCTGTGCAGGACTATTTCTCTAAATGGGGGGATAGCGGTGTGGTTGACCTAAAATATGAACTGGAGCATCTTATCATCTTAACAGCCAGCAGATGCCTATTGGGTGAAGAAGTACGCAATAAGCTCTTTGATGACGTTTCAGCTCTCTTTCACGACCTGGACAGCGGTATGCTTCCCATCAGTGTAATCTTCCCGTACCTGCCAATTCCAGCCCATCGACGTCGTGACCATGCTCGCAAGAAACTTGCTGAAATTTTTGGAAGAATCATAGCTTCCCGTAAACAAACTGGGAAGTCAGAAAATGACATGTTACAGTGCTTTATGGATTCCAAGTACAAAGATGGTCGCCCTACAACCGAATCTGAGGTCACTGGCCTGCTCATTGCTGCTCTCTTTGCAGGACAGCACACCAGTTCCATCACCTCCACCTGGACTGGGGCTTACCTCCTCCATCATAAAGAGTACCTGTATGCTGTGTCAGATGAGCAGAAGAACCTGATGAAGAAGCATGGCAACAAGGTCGATCATGATATCTTGTCTGAGATGGAAGTTCTGCATCGTTGCATAAAGGAAGCCCTGAGACTACACCCTCCTCTAATAATGCTCTTACGCAGCTCACATAGTGATTTTAGTGTGAAAACCAAGGAAGGGAAAGAGTATGACATCCCGAAGGGTCATATTGTCGCAACATCTCCTGCTTTTGCCAATCGGCTCCCCCATATATACAATGATCCGGACAGCTACGACCCTGACCGATTTGCCATTGGGAGAGATGAGGACAAGGTAGCAGGGGCATTCTCATATATATCTTTTGGTGGTGGAAGGCATGGTTGTTTGGGGGAACCATTTGCATATCTACAAATAAAGGCGATATGGAGCCATTTGCTAAGAAATTTTGAGTTAGAACTGATCTCACCTTTTCCAGAGATTGACTGGAACGCCATGGTTGTGGGTGTAAAGGGGAAGGTTATGGTGCGGTACAAGCGCAAGGAGCTCTCTCTTGAGTAACTGGGCTGGATAGTTGGTTTTTCAAGATTCTATCAAAAGGTAGGCAGGTAATTTATATGAGTCACTTGTTGCCTGTTACCCCCTTCTAATGTGGTGTTTCATTGTCAATGATTTCTTTTCACTAACGAATGTATGTATCATTTATGCACTTGAACCAGTTTTATGGGATTTTGACGAGTGCTAGCTGTTTGTGGTGGAACTAAAGTATGCTCTAGGATATGGTTGCCCAAGGTTTCGATTTAGCAGCCCCATAAAAATTATAAAATGTTCAGAGCTAGCTCCCCCCTCCTCCTATAATAATACTCTTGGTTTCCTTGTATAAATGAAATGAGGTAGAAATTTATAGTTTTGTAATCATAAAGCTTAGCTTGGGGGGGGGGGGGCAAGTGACTAATATCCAAATCAAGGTTTTTTTAGCACTAGAGAGATCCAAAGGTTTTATTATAGGCTAGAAATGAAGATGTTCCAGTAATAATAATAATGGTCATTAAGCAATAAGGTTGTGTAATATTATTCACTCTACATGAAAAAGTCGTCTAGATTTACCATCACCATGTACAACTGAGCACAGCCGTTTAATTTTGGGTGTTGATATGTACATTTAGTTGCACACCAATTTATAGTCTCTTTAACAATCAATTTATTTAGGGTATGCAGGCTTAATGTTATTGATCAAATTGCTTATTGTATTAGACGATCATGTACCTCTCTATCTATCTATCACGGGACACATATTAGGGGAAAATTGGGGAAGGGGAAATGGTTTTAGAATTTACACGCATTATGTTTTACACTATCGATTAGGTTGATTTTTGGTATATAGAATGTTTTGATTTTTGGATCTTGATATCCCTCTGTTTTTACTTACGCTTTTTCTGGAATAAAACAGGTGCTAATTTATCAAAAAAATAATTTAAAATAATATATTCATTTATGACATCACTAATTTACTAACAATTATACACGCGACATAATTCGTATAGTGAATCAACTCAAGTTCACTCTAAAGAGGCTTTAAACTAGTAGCCCAATACTATTATTAATAATTTCATTATTTATAAACAAATAATCTTTTTTTATATATATATTTTAATGCGGGACTGAAATTTTACAAAAATTATCTAATGTCACTAGATTTTACTTATCATTAATACCATAAAAAGACTTTTATCTAAAATATATTAATAAGTAGATATTACAATTATTAATTATTGCATCAAGAATGAAGTTGATTCCATTAAAAATTATGAAAGTATGAAACTTTATTAACTTAATAAATACTCCCTCTACTCCAAATTGTAAGATCAATAATAATGTTTCAAGTCAGGTTTAAAAAAAAATTAAACTGCAAAATTAATATAAACAATACAAAATTATTTAATTTTAAACAATATAATTATAAAAATTATAAACTATCTAAATTTTATTATCAAAAATTATATATATCACGTCAATTTAAATTTTAATAATAATATCTCAAATTTAGTATGAAAAATCAAACTTAATCCTCCTATATTTTGAAAATGATGGAGTATTAGTTATTATCAGAAGGGTGAAGCCAAAAGCTCAAATGAATACAAGCACCATATGTATTATGTATTTATGCATTTTGAGGAAGCCAAACCAATATGAGCAAACAAAACAAGCTTCTCATACACAATGGCAAAATAATAATATTTCTGAAATGAATCTCAAGTTGATTTATAAAAAACCAAGGATCCTCCTAATATACAGAATAATTATCGGCTACCAAAATTATAGAAATGCAAAGAGTCAACATTTAGTGATATAGGGGCTGCAAAACATAAGAAGAAATATAGACTAAAGGCCAATTATATAATATCACCTCCCTCCCAGAAAAAGAAAACTCTTGATTAGCCTTCTGATATGTTTACAGTAGTACTGAACCACCGTCGTCATTCCACCAGAATTTCTTTTAGATGCTGTTAACAAATAACCTTATAATTTCAGCTAAATATGTATATGAAGGAAACAACAGAGTTCATGTAGTCCCAGTAACTCGGACGTGAAATGGGGGCCCACGACAAATGATCGGTTCATCAGGCGATATACTTTTGGCACGTGCCCTAAGAACAGCATTAGCATCATCAATCATAGCAGCAGCTAAGAGTGTGTACTCACCCGGGATCAGAAAATAGAGGGAAAACGGATGCTTAATTTCCTCCAGTGGGGGTACTTCCATTGTGATGCCAATCAAAGCACCTAAAAGTCAAAAGGATACATTCATAAACACACTCGCCAATAATTTAATAATATGTACGGGAGTTCAAATATTTTACTTCCTTAGGAATGTCGGCAGAGATGTAAACAGTACTTTCACCATCTCATTGCGAGCAGGAAACTTACAGAAACCCCTTTTTTATAATATTTTTTTGATAAGTAAAAAGTTTACAGAAACCTAATTGATGCATCAATAATACTTCGGTGACAAAAGATGGACACAAAATGACGTGGTTAGTTATTATCAATGTGCTCACGTATGTATGGTGGATCATCAACCAATTACACTTTGCCGCATCATTTTGGAAGCCATTTTTTGTAAGATTCTTTTATCACCATAGCAATACTCTTGATGCATATATTTACATACCAAATAGCGCTTGCTAAAACTAAATTCCTTATCGACTTTGTAGCAGGTAGGAAATTTTGTAGAAAGGGACTGCAGAACTAAATAAAATATAAATAATTTGAATTTGAAAACAGGTTCAATTTGATTCTCACCTGCCCATAAAACAGTTGCTTTGTTGCCTTCAACACAATTCTCTCCAGCTACATCTCTGCATGTAATACTAAGACTCAACTTGATCATATCCTTTGTGTTATTGCGGACCAGAACTTCCATAGGCGTCATGTCATGTGCCAGCACAGAGCCTTTAGAGGCAGGGGAGTTAATTTGAATATCAGATTCTTCAGGTGAATGGGGTTTTGCAGCATGTCCTGAATAACTTTTGGCAAGTCTAAAGCCAAAGGTCAATGGATCTGGTAACAATACATCCATAACAGATGTCCGAAGGGCTACCTGTATTGCATCCTTGATATTTAATTCCCCAGAACTATTCCGTCCAGATTGCCACCTAACCTTAATTCTGGATATCAAGTTCTTGATAGAAGCGTTCAATTCAGCCTTGGTATTCTTCTCTGAGAAGCTTGAATTTCTGTTACTGGTAGCACCATTTTTCTGAGAATCTTTTACTAAAAAAGTACCATCAAGAACAGGTAATTTAAAATGTTCTAATGGTATCAGTACTCTTGCAGAGTAATCTCGATCGATTCTTGTTTTAGGATAACCAAATTCAGCAATATCACCATCAGCAGATGCACTGTTATCATCATTAGAGATCTCTAGCTGAACGGAGACACCAATCTCAAACAAAACGTCAGTTGGATTAGACAACTCGAGTTCAAGAAAGCGTAGTCCCCAGCTTCCCCTGTAAGGATCAATTTTTATCAATCGATCAGTCTTACTGTCGGAACCATTGACTATGTTGGTCAAACTACCCTCCACTTGAACTGGATTAGGAGGATTTTCTCCAACATGTGCAGGAATGTCCATTGAAAGTAATCGGGCTTTCACAAAAGATAAGCCCTGCAAAACGCAGATGTTCAAGGGAGTCACTAGGCGTCGACCGTGAGGCATAGAACCATTTGTTGCTGACTCTTCAGTGTTCGTCAAAGGTCCTATTGAGAAAAGAAAGTGAAAATAAGTATCTAAGATTTGCCTAACAGACCTTTGAAATTGCATTACGTATCTTCGCACACCCACATGTGCAGACTCCAAACGATTCTGATGATTTGTGCCGAGACCAAAGTACTGTATTATTGAATATATAAATTATGCTGGATGCTTCTGCTGATTTACAGTAGCATCATATAATATATTGTACTGCGTACACAATATATTACCTAGATTAATTCAAAGTCGAACTAATTATTTGGAAGAAGATATGAGAATAGAATTAGTAGGCTGAAGCGAACATTGAGAAGAGAGGTGAGGGGCAGGGTGGTAAATTTATAAGGTACCACATCACCTTGCTTGTATAGCCCCATTATGAACCATGTGTCTAAACATGAATGGACCTGAATCGCATACGAGTAAATTTACACCAAATTAATCCATAGTCAGCCTAGCCTCATCAATTACGCCACATTGTATGTCAATGACATCTCTTCTTCATAATTTGTTCAAAAAATCAGAAGGGGAGTAGTATATGTTTTACTTATTATTTCCCAATCAAACCTAATAAACAGACCCAGTTCTGGAACCATACTGTAAGCAAATCAGTGACTAACCACCTCTTCATAATTTGTCCAAAGAGTCAGAGCCATGATTCAATATTGGAAGAGAAACTATGTAATATGAAATGACAATTTTACTAATAACAAAAGGTGAATAATGGGATGCCAGCAATTGACCAGCATGATTTAAACTTCAGTTTGTGGAACCATTTGCGGGTTACACTGTACGCTGCAGCGTACGCTAGGATAACTTCATATGAGTGCTCATAGTTAGAATTCTCTAGATCTAGATGCAATAAATGAGTTGTATAAAAGATTTATAGTTGAATCAATAAGTTGATTGTTCTGTAAAAGAATTAGTACAAATGTGATGTTTGAGTATCCAATACTATTGATATTTGTACAACTATAGTGTAAAACAACAACAAAATATTTTAGGCATCCAACACAAGTGATATTTCTGCAGCTATACAACAAAATATTTTAGTACAATAAATTTAGAGTATCGGTATGTAAGAGTATCATGTTTGGGAATGCAAGTACCAATCAGAGGTTCACTATGTCAATAAGAATCTATGGGAACTCTAATTTGAAGTCGCATAGCTTTAGCTCCTACAAAGGTAGGTTCAACCATTTCAACCCAATTCAGTATATTTTTATAATGTTTAGTTATTATAAAAGAGTAGTTTCAATGCAACTTATTACTCCCTCAGCTACTTCAAATGTACACATTGCAAAGGAAGGGAAATTTAAAAACAATCTTTTCCACAATTGCCCCTTCCATTAGTATATGGTGAAGACCACAAATTGTCCTTTTACCTTTTGTATAAAGGTAACATGAACTACTACTATCTAGAAAAGTGGCCAACGCTTTTTGGCATCCCAAAATAGAAAGGTGGCCATGTAAAGAGTTGGACGGACGCGGTATGATTTTTCCTATTTACAGAAGCATTATTATGTAGTAGTTAGCTGATGGAGTTCACATACCAAACCAACTAGAAAATAATCTCCCTAACAAATAAATACAAGGGCGTGGAAAGAGGCCACTTTCAGAACAGCAATCATACTGCGAATCACAAAGTAGAACTAACAAAAAAATGTTTGTAATCCAATGTAATGGTTACCTGCATAATGGATCATCAACATAGGGCTACTTCCATCCTTTGCTTGCCTACCAGCACTTCCATGTGAGTTTTTGCTTGCAGCCGGATCAGAATCCACCAAGCCAAGCTGCCAGGCTTTTAAGGTAACTGGTATAGTCACTTCTGCACCTGGTTTTAGAGGGAGTGCGGATTGCAAAGCTTCATAAGCAATTGATATGACAGAATCTTGGTTTTTCCCTGATAAAGAAATATGTGCCTGCTCAACTGGAACTGTACCCGCATTAGCCAGACTGATCAATATATCACGAATTTCACCTTCATATAAAATAACAGCACCGTCGCCACCTACAACGTGAGAAACTAGCAACGGTAGTGGTGGTACCACCGTAATATATGGTACAAATACATTTTTCAACTTTCCAGATCCGCAGCAACGAAAAGGGTCAGAAAGTACAAGCCCTTGTGCTGCTCCTAGGAGCAGATCATCAACATCCTTGAAGAAATGCTCAGTAATAACACCGAAACAATGAACAATGCATCCGGGAATTTTCACTTGCCCTACTTTAGTTGGAATTCCTGATAGAGTGATCACTTTTGATGAATTAGGTGGGAGATTTACACCGACAGGAAAAGCATCAAAATTTCCAGAATGCACTGAAAGATATATACTATCAACAATCAGATCAAAACCGCAAGGGTTTGCTAATTCCACCAACACCTGGACTGGTTCTCCAACAATCCAAATGAGCTCCTGCTTACTGGTATTACTTGAATCTCCTTTGCTGAATGGTGTATAAATGAAAGGCCCGGAAGGAGCAGATCCAGCCCACCAATCTTCTCTTGCTGGATTGCGTTTCACAATGTCCATCTGTGAGGGATGCAGAGGAAAAGAATGCAACCTGGTGGCATTTATACAATGATGAGATAATCAGGTACATCATATAGAAGCTGATGAATAGGATAATACAAAAATTCACAGTTGGGAAATTCATGCCTCCTGAACACCATATCTGGAATAGACCTCCTGGTCTTCCGTTTTCTAGAATGATTGAAAAAGTTTTTTTTTTTTTTTTGTGTGTGTATAGGGGGGGGGATAAAAGAGTGCAAAATTCCAATAGAGGTTTTGAGCACTTTGAGTAAAAGAAAGTAAAAGGAGCAACAGCATAGTCAAGGAAATACAGTTTTATCTCCTAATTTAAGTATGTGAATCTCATTCCCCTGTACCCTATGATTGGACCAAAAACACAACATAATAAAAATGAAAACTGGGTAAGGAAACTCCTAGCTGGATCCAGGTTTCATAGAAGACTTAATTTCTTTCATTTCTCTATCCACCCATCCTTAGCTCTCCAATTTCTCTTTTTTGATTTGTATCAAATTGTTACTACTGTACTTTAGAACTCAAGCAATGGCATCAATCATCATGCCAAATAAATTATATTTTTATGCACAGAGAAACAGAGGCAATCAAACGATTAATTTAAGTGTCAAATTTAAATACATTCGGGAAAAAAAGAAAAGGAAAAGAAACAGACAGATTAGGGTAAACTTATGAACATCAATAGCACCATGTTAGTAAATTCCTAAGTCATTATATTTCTATTAAACTAGAATATGTTATGTGAGGTGAATAATTTGAAAACATAGCCATATTAATCTACAGATATACACATTCAAATGCACATTATATTTCGGAAATGGCAAATGATCCAACAGAATCTCAGATAACATGGTTTGCCACTGCTTTTTGTTATTACTATTATTATTGATAGGTAAATGTTTAAATCCAATATAAGCCCAAAAAAGAGAGGCAACCCCAAGAACACTCAGCAATATACAAATCACAGGCGAAATAGCAGATAGACCTATGCGGCTATGCCCACCAAGCCCCTCGATATACAAAATGAGCCGCCAAAAAAGAGATACCTACACTAGGCTCCTAAAGCAAACTCCCCTAGAAAGTTCACAAACTGTACGATCAAACCCAAAAACACCTCATGGAGTAAAAAGAAAAGAAGCCAAGGTGAAGAACCCGAATACCGATTGTTCCTCTCCTTCCACCAAATGTCATGTCACAACTAAGTCCAGCCATAATGCCAGACAAGAAACTGAAATACAAAAACTAATGAAAGATAAAATTTGCCCGTCTTCACAGGGTAATCACCCACCCCGCAGAGTGTTTTGAGATCACTTCCCAAAGATCACTTGTGTCCGCATACAAATTAGAGCTAACATTTACATAACCCACTCGAATTTCAGTAATCAATAGTATTTAGTATATATCGAACTTGTAGGATTACATCGTTATTTAAAGAGAATAAAATCCTAATTTTACTTGGCAATTAAAAAACACTAAATAATTAAAAACATCCTAATAAATACTATCCTAAATTCCCACTATTAAATAAAATAAGTAATTACATCAATTAAATCATAATTAAAAACTATAAAGAAAATAAATAAATCAAAAGGTCATTGCCTTCCACATCATTTTTCTTTGCGCATCACGCCATCTCCACCATTCTATCCCAACCTTCACCCTGCTCCAAGCCTGCAAAATTTCACAAACTGTCCTTGGCATTACCTACAAGATATCAACCAATAAAAACGCAACAGACCATAAACTCTTCGCCATTACATAATGGAGGAGGTGCAAGAGCACATAACACACCTGCTACCATGCTGAAACCCAAAACAAAACCGTCGTCTGGGAGGAAAAATGCCAACTTCAGGGGCACCCCCATATGTGTCTCCAATGCATAGGTATGTTGCCAACTCCTTGGCAGAACTATAAAATAACCACGGACTGAGAAGCAGCCTATAATCATGCACCCTCCCACTGCACTAGATCATCCCAAACAACCGAATGCTCCTTCCCTTCAAGAACGTTCAACAAACCGGATACCTCCTCTAACTCCTAATCCTGAAATTTCCACCCAAGCAGCGGCTCTCACATAGATCGAGTCGAACTGTTAGGGTCATGCTTTACTGTTGGCCACTTATGAAATTATTCAATGTGAATAGACAACATTGAATAATTAAATTCAAACTACTAGACAAACTTCCAAACAACAGTTGACCATTTAGAACTTAGAAACTTATGTTCATGTGCCTAAACGTCCAACAGTAGTTGATTAGTTAGAAATTGAATATTCCTGAAGCACGCCTAAGCCAGGATTTAACCCCACAACCTAAGAACGTAAAGCGAATGCCTGATTTAAGTGGGCAAGGCCCTCCTGGCGACACTGAAGTCTTAAGTGCCTTTAACAGCTAACGGAAATTTAAAACAGGAATATCTTAATAAATTCCAAACAACAGTTGACCATTTAAAACTTAAAACCATTATTCCTGAGGCATAGTCATGCTTTAAGTTGATCATGCGCCTAAACATCCAACAACAGTTGATCAGTTAGAAATTGCATATTCCTGAAGCACACCTAAGCCAGGATTTAACCCCAGATCTAAGCGTGCAAATCGATGCCTGATTTAAGTGGCCAAGGACAATAATAACAATACGTATATTTACATTTAAAACTTAGCAAAAGTAATAATAATAAATAAATAAATTTGAAATAACATATCGCCCGACATTGAAACCGAATAAAGAAAAGCCTTCCACAACATAGGTTGCTACTACGACTTTGACATGCTTGTACTATTTGGAGTCAAAGTAGTGATATAATATGCCTGTAAAAACTTCATACGCTTTTTATCACGGTATACAATTTAAGCACCCATTATATATCTGTAAAATTTATGATACCTATTAACAAGTGTGACATGTTTACAAAAGTGTAGGTAAATATATTTTTTAAAGTCATATTTATATATTTGATGAAACTTAAGCCTGAGACAAGCCCCTCATTTGGAGGTTTTTAAACCAAATCTTTATTAGATATATAGATACGGAATGCAAGAGAGAAAAAAGCAAAAATTTTAAATGTTCAACCTTTAAAAAAATTAGTGGTAAATACCTTATGAAAGGCAAGGCAGGATCAGCGCATCGAATTCCTGAAGGAAGTCTCTCAGCAGAATTTGCGAGTGCACTTGCAAGACCATTTTGCCCAGCAGGTGTGATTAGAGGATAGTAAGATCTAAGTAGACGAGCTGCCGCACTCCACCCAGCAAGAGGATCTCCCGCACGGACAGCAGACAAAAGTATCTCTCTAAGTACAACCATCTGAAGTGTGCTCCATTGGGATTCGAATAATGAGACTACGGAGTAGTGATGCATTTTGCTGCTATCCACCTGGATTATGCCATTTTCCTTTAACAAAAAAAAATAAATAAACTTAGCATGTGTAGTTGACAATGAAACAAACATGAAAGAAATACATGAGAACAAGCAATCCTGTTTTTATAAGCTTACAACAGATTTTCATTTCAACCTATAAAGTCCACTTAAAAACAATTATTACTTCTGTAAAATTTTCCATTCTCAAACTGATTATTGCTTCAAAATGCTTAGGATTTTAAAATGGTTTTGTTGCTTAACTGCAATATAAACCATTCAAAGTCAAGGAAATGCAAAAAATAATAATAAATAATAATAATAATTAGAGTTATCACCTCTGATATTCTTCAGTTCATCAAATTAAAGGCTCTCTCATCTACAGCATTTTGTAAGGCAGCTATCCATTGTCCCATCCTGAGCAACTGTCTTAGCTTTTTTTTTTGTTTGTTATTTCATGGTTTTTCCATGTTTCTAGCTTGTATTGGTTTTATTTGAATAGTCACTAATTTAGAAAAAAAAAATTAGACATTAACAATATACTAGTTCCATATATTTTCTCTTGTTCCTTTTCTTCTTCTGCGATCTTAGAAGCTTTCAGAGGAATTTCCATTTTGGACATTGGAGGGGATTGGGGGTTTTCCTACACTGGGAGATTATATTTCACCATTTAATTTTTAGAGTAGTTTTGGTTTAACTGTTGGAGGACATCTTACTTATCAGGAAAAAAAACTGTTGGAGGACATCTGTCCTTTTGAGTTGTATCCTTTCATCCTTATGTCAGTCAAGGGCATAATGAGTAGTTACTATCTAATAGAATATTCTAGTGACAACTATGTTACAAGTGAGTGAGTTATTAATGGGCCAAGGATAAGAGAATATGGCGTAGGTTTAAACTTTACTTTTCCAGCAAGTTTATGTAATCTATAAATACAAGTGTCTTGTAACTTTTATTTTCAACTAATGAAATGATACGAAAATCTAAGAAGCAAGTTTGCTCTCAAACCTATCTCTCTCCCTCCTTCTATCTTCCCCAAATTGATTCTATATGTCTAATATATCTCTTTCCTAACTAAAATTCTTCTATCTATCCCTCTATTTGTTGTTCTATCTCTGCAGATTCAAGTCAGGGTCAACGTGGGCCTGACAATTTGGTATCTGTTCCTTCACCGGGAAAAGTCATCTTCTTCACCAATTCGCTACTGTTCATCACCAGAAATTCAGACCATCAAAAAACACTTCATTTAGCCACAAAATCTATTGAAACACATCACAAACCATCACCTAAACACAACCCAAACTAGCCCAGCAGTAAACAAGCAAGGATCTGAGCACAGTAGCATGAAAACTCCATAAACAATGTTTTCCAGGATACCTACAACTGAGTAAAATATTCATCTTTTATGGTTGAGTTTGATCATTTCGCACTACATTTAATCATCTACCATCAAACCCATTCGCTCTCACTCAGATTTGTTCATCATTCCATTTTATATACATTGTTTCTACTATTTTTAGGCTATACACAAACTTAATTCCTTTTAAGTCTGTGTCTAAACTGAGTTGTGAACATTTTAGTGCTCTAACTTTGATCATTAGATCTACTACTCTTATAAATCTCCTTAAGCTTGAGCTAAATTCTTAGGCTTAATTGTTTCAAGTCTATTTTCAATTCCTTAATATCACAAGCATGCTGAGAAAAGAATCCTTTGGCAACGACTGTAACTTTACATATCCTTTTGGTCTAGGAGATGGTGAAAAAAAGAGAAGGAAAGAAGAAGATGAGATGCCTAGGAGGATAGGGTAGGAATTTAGCTTTGAAAAGTGGGGAAGAGATAAACATGTGGGAGCTGAGCTTAAGCATCTGAAACTATCTTTTCTAGCGTATAATCAAGATGATGAAGATGTAGAATGGCTGAATGTTTGTGAAGATTCAATGTATGAAGGAGCTCCTATATATGATGGGGAGCCACAACCAGAGGGAGCCCCTATATATGATGTTTATGTTGGGAATGAGGAGGGGCACCAGTTTATGATTGTCCAACCACCTTTGATGTAGCACCACAATATGAAGGGAATCATTTGTTCAATGAAAATGCTAAATTCAACGGCAATAATAAACAACCTAAATGCGATGAAAACTTCTGGAATGATGAGGAACCTATATTTGATGAGGATCCTGAAGTGGAGCAAGGATTCATGAAGAAGAAGGTAGTGTTGGCACTTCCTGAATAGCAACAGGAAGTTTTCTTGGTAAGGAAACTGTCAAAACAGCCTCGTATGCTACAAACCAGGTCAGGAAATGATGAAATTCCAGCTCCACAGGGTCCCAAGCTTTCCATAGAGTTTATTGAGAAAATGGAATTCATTCTTGATTGCCATCCAAAGAAAACCAAGAAGGAATGGTCTGCAACTCCAGATCCTTGGAGAGATAAAGTTGTAGCCTCCATGCAAAACTTAAACTCAGAAACTAGTAAATCAAACTCCTCCCCATATATTTGTCCTAGATATGTTGATGAGGCCATTGCCATTGGCCTACTCCTTCCTTTGACCCTGCTAAGGCCAATGGAGATCCTGTCAACCAGCCCAATTTCCATTCAAATAAAAATCAACCCCACTACTTTAGAAGGTCCATCCAAACCCACACCAAACCAGCTACCCACAAATCCTGTTTGTTAACACCCAAAGCTACTACCAAAGACCAAAGACATGGAAGAAGAGCCCAAGAGTTGTGCTATAAGGAGTTGTGGAAAATGCCCAAGTACCAAACTGCAAAATATTCACTAGTTTAGATAGCGGGAACCCCTTTAATGATTTAAAGTGGTCATTGGTCAAATGGAAAATGAGGAGAGAGAAGTTTGCAATTGATACGAATTTGTGGCCTTTAAAGGATATTAAGGCAGTCCTAGTAAAATCATCTACATTAGTGTTAATGGGTGACCAAGATTGGGGCAGACTTTCTAAGAGGGGGGTTAGGAAACTCACAAATAACAAGGAGCTACACCAAGCAAATTTTCATTGGAGAATCTTTACTAAAGAGCAATCTGTTATATTCTCAAGACATCATGGCACTTCTTTGCCCCCTCAGTCACTCTTCCCTGCTACTATGACAGAAACAACCAGCAAACCAGCAGGAGGATGAAACTTATAATTCATCTTCTGATTCCCAAGTCCCTCCTTCTAAACACTATGGGAACCCTTGTTGGACACGCTGAACAAAAAACAATCAGGATTGGTAAATGGATGCTTCAAGTTCCTAGAGTAATTAGTTACATTGGATGCATTGGAAGGGAAATGTTTGGCAAGGAGATGAAAGTAAATGCAAACTGTATGTGAATGTTCACAACTATAGAGATGAATCTGCACTAAAGGGTACTTGTGTTGTTTGTGTAAAGAATGGCGAAGGGACTCTTGTTGCCAAATCATTGGCTGCAAATTGCTACAAACCTGAACACTTGAAGCCACCAAAAAAATAAGTCATTCATGGAGAAGGCTGAGTATTTCTACATGGTAGAACTATTTTTCACTGTATCATTTGTGCTCTCTGTTCTTGTTGTTAAGCATACAGCTTCAAAGGAATTTGGATTTCTCCTAGTCCAATTTATGCAAAAAAATGATCTCCATTGGAAAGAAGCATGTGATGAGACCTTTGAAGAGCTCCAAAAAAGCTCTTGGGTTATTCTTAAACCAGTTACAATCTATAGAATGCTCCTTCCATTCCTGGCTCTGTCTCTACATTTGGTGAAAAAAACTAGGATGAAATCACGTGATCAAAGAAGCGAAGAAAGAAGTTTAAAGGAACCAAGGCCTTTTTCTGCTAGGTGTTTGGGGTATTCTCTACTCTCTAGTAATGGGAAGGTGTTGCAAGCAGTTCATTAAAGAATATAGCATCTTGGCAAGAGCTTTTATTCCCCTAGTGCAGAAAAATACCTCTCTAAAGACAAAGAAGGCTACAGAAGACTACGACAAGTTCAAGAGAACCATGAATAGAGAATTCAAGAACAAGTCACTAAGCCACTGAATATTCAGAACAATGAGAAACACAAGTGCCCAAGACATCCTAAAACTAATATTGAGGCAAGATTTTGCTATAGAAAGGTTCAACTAAACAAGTTCCTGATATTTGTTTTTGATACCGGAAAGGTGTTGAGAGCTACCAAAACTAAAAGCAGAGAAGCAACATTATCCATGAGGACAAGGAAGTTTTTAAGGGGGAGGGAATGTCAGGCAAGGGCATATTGGGTGATTACTATCTAATAGAATATTTTAGTGACAGCTATGTTATGAGTGAGTTAGTAATAGGTGAAGGATAAGAGAATAAAATGTAGGTTTAGAATTTACTTTTTCAGCAAGTTTATGTAGTCTATAAATACAAGTGTCTTGTAACTTTATATTCAAGTAACGAATGATATGAAAATCGGAAGTAAGTTTGCTCTCACACCTATCTCCCTACTACCTCCCTCCTTCTATCTTTCCCCAAATTAATTCTATATGTCTAATCTATCTCTTTCCTCCCTAAAATTCTTCTATCTATCCCTCTATTTGTTGTTCTATCTCTGCAGATTTAAGTCAGCGCCAAGGTGGGCCCAACACTTTCTGATAACAATTCTTTTATCTAAAACAAGAAAATATCAACACAAATAGCAGGAACGCCACATCACCGAAAACGAATGCATCTTTAGTTTAAAAAAAATATCCCAAAGAACAACAAATAAAATTGAAAACTCACATTGCGCGGCAAATGTTTGGCAATAGAAGCTCTACTTTGAACACGATATGCCTTTGTTGTCATTGCCAACACTTGCATAGCACTTATAGCAGCTAATCGATTTTCTTGTTGCATATACAACTGGGCGACCTGCCTCGAGAAAAAGGCAGCTTTCCGGTGATAACCGAGAGTTCCAAATAGCCGAGCTATTTCAATATATAATATCAGTCTGTCACTGGCATCTATTAAAGATTTCCCTCCATCTGCAGCAGCAGTCAACAACTCTACAACCTCCTTAGCCATCTCTCTTCTGTCAAAAACAAGAATTTTCATAATAAGATACCTAGAAAAAAAAATTAGGACATGAACCTATTTTAAACTTATTATAACCTGCCTAATCCATCTTTAAACACATGTATTGAAACAAAAACCCACTATCTCAACTCAAACTCCACAATTAACTACTAGTGTGATGCTCATGATATTATAGAAAGAAAAGAATCAACAGGAATTACCATTGAATATTTCAAGGATGCCTAGTAAATAAAATACAAGATATAAATCTGGATATCTTACATAGTAAACCAAGAACTAGTTCTTTACCTAAAAAGCCAACTAGAATTCAAACTTGATATGTTTGACCTCTTAGATACCCAAAATTTCATTTAGTTATTTATAGACCTTAGACTTATATCCAAATTTAACCAAACTAATAGAATATCTTGATGATTTGACCTTGTTCAGGAGATATATTCATGCATGCCCACAAATATAATTGAAACAATTACTTGGCAATCTCTGAATATAAATTTTCCAATTTTCGCCACAAACTCAGATATTTTCAGATTCACTTCCACAAAACTTTTCGAATCAAGTTGAATGCATAATATATATCCATCCCAAGTTCCACGGATAAACAGCATTTAAAATCCATGATTAGAACAGAATAAATGTGACGTCTTTTTCTTGTCTTTTTCCTATGAATAGCATAATTAGTACCATTCCCATCTTGATAAGCAATCAACAAAATACAGTATAGAGATCCAACCTGTAACTGCTACAATATGAAATAACCCATCTCTGCTAAATGCATTCTCTTCTACCGATATTAGTTCAACAAGTAACAAGATCTTGTCTTAGAAATAACTATCAGAAGCGTAGATCTCATCTAAGAAATAGCAATTGCATGTGGAGAAAACAGAAATTATGGAACATACTACGCTAATCACAACAAAGGAAAGTTTCACAAGTCTACCTGCAAAGAAACCTTGCCAATTTTAAGGTGGCCTCAAGTTCAAAGCTAAGGGGGGACACCCTGCATACAATGACGGAGATAGTAACTAGCTTGAAGTTTCAAATATTTGAAGTTGAGATGTCATAAAAAGGTAATAAATGGTAAGAATAAAATAAAAACTGAAACCCATAACTTATGTCATAGTAATGATTTCAGTAAGCAACAAGGAGCCTCAAACACATAAAACATAACATAATCATTCAATGGAATATTCCCTAAAAAGACTACAAAAATACCTTTGGGCATTGTCTTGTATAAATGATTTTCTGTAATGCAAGATGACACTATTGTATCGGTATTTGACCTCATCCTCTAAAGCTGGATCCTTCTGGCCCATTCTATCTATCTATTCACATTAAATGACGCATAAGATAAATATATAAGATTTGTATCATACAAGTATGTGTAACTTATGAATAAGAACTGAAAGCAACTAGTCCTTGTGAAATTAGATATGCAAAAGCACTAATTTGTGATTGGTTACTCAATTATATTCAAATCCCTAGATTCTATGAATTATATTTGTACAACCAGCATGAGAATACTCAAGACACTAAGTTTGCACCAGATCATATCTAATGATGGAAAAAACTGTGCAACTTCTGTCCTAAAACACGTGTACTATAGATCATAGTTGTAAAGACGTTAAGCCGAAGCGAGTCAATGACTAACCGTTTAAGCGACTAGGCGCCCAACTAGTCGTCCATAAAGTAATGAATTATTTACCGTATGCATTTTATATATAAATAAATACATATATATATTATTTATTTTTCAATTCACAAGTACACTAAACATAAAAAAATAAAAATAAAAATAAAAAATACCCACAAGCATCTTAAATATAATTAACACTACATTAGTGCATTACAATTCATAGAATCAAAACATATAATCTTAGTATTTATTTATCATACATATATAATATAATATTAATATTTATTTATCCTGTATTATATATAATATTAATATTTATTTATCATGCATATAATATAATACTAATATAAACTATGTGTTGTAATTTCCAATATATGAAGTATATATATTATACTTACTACATTAGTAGTACACAGCTGTATAGCATTATTCTATATGTTGAGTCTTTTCTTTGCTTACAGAGAGTCAAAGTCCTCAGTCATTGACATCAACAACATAACATGTGTTGATGTATGGTGTAATTTGTGTAGTGTAAGCCAACTAATATATGCATAAAAACATAGACCATTTAACTTTTACGGAGTGTGATTAGTAACTACTGACTCTTGTAAGAAGTAACTACATAAATTATAATATAGATTATATAACTTTCACATACATGGAAAGAGTCCTGTTGCAAAATAAAAATAAAAAAAAAGCAGATGAAAGAGAAAATTTAGGAGATAGCAGACCGAAGATCAAGGACAAAGACATCGGAAGAGAAGATGTACAAATGACTGAACCACTATTTTCTTCTTCTCCTCCTCCTTTCTTTTCTGTTTTTCATTGATTTGATTATTTCTCACAATGATACGGTACACCTTTCGCCCAAGGCTACGCCTAGTTGTTTTGGTTCGACGACTTAGGGAACAAAGCGCTCGCCTTTGAGCCATTCACCAAGTCACACCCTAGACTAGTTCCTTTCACACCGCATGGACGCTTAGTCGTCGCCTAGTACCACTTGATAACAATGTTATAGATATAATATTACCTTGGTCCTTAGTAACATTTGATGTTACCAGATTGAAGTACAATTTTATAATTTATATCCACAAAGTAAAGCAATCCATGATGCAATCATGCAACTTGATTGTAACTAAAAAGTAATGCTTTAAAAATAACATATCCTGTTAAGTATTACAATCTACCTCAACTACACACAATACCATTGGCACCGTTTCCTTTTTGTTTCCCTTTTCCTTCTTTTGGTTTCCCAATTTAGCACTGTTGTTGGCACCATAGTTATTCATTATTTATAAATTCTGAAACTACGAATTAAGGATATTTATCACAGCACTTCAAGTAACTTAAAATCAGCATAAAACACGCCAATAAAAAAAAGTTAAGCAAAAAAGTAAATCTGAAGTTGCTTACAACTTCCTTCAAGTTGTTCTCCTAAAATCATTAAAGTAGTTCATGATAAAGTTATAAAATTGAAAGCACGTATGTCTTGTTCAGAATACACATATTAGAACCCAATTAGGGGAGTTATATACCCATTTTATATGCTTAAAATTGAAACAAATACTTAGTATATTACTAACCACTTGTGACTGACATTTGTAGTGAAAACCTATAGAAATTGAAGTAATAAGTTATCTTACAACATTACTGATCACTTACATAAGCATAGCTAAAAATTTAGTTTTTGAAATTTTAATGCTTCATTTCACTTTTTCAACAAAAAGCTATTGAATTTTTAAACGTTATCCCAAACTTGTCAGGACACCACATATCAACTATTATTCTGAATTTAAAGAAATAAGCATATCCGTTCACAATTACACAGGCAAACTAAAATTGCAGTACTGTCATGGCTAAGGTTCATGACTCATGTATGTAAGAATTCAGATGCATGCACGCTTAGAAATGTGCACACGGTAAAAATTTTGCTATCTTCCGGCACAAGTCTAATCATGCATAATGTGCTACACGTGATACATAATCCATGTGCTCTCAAAAAATCTCAATACTATATCTTAGAATGAACCAACCTATACTGTTCGTAAAGTATGCTTACCAACAAGGCACAAACACTACCCTCCAGTGCCCCAGCATACCAGAAATAATCCCCCGTCAACCTGGCAAGTTCTAACGAAGTAGAATAGTGGGCATTAGCATCAACAGGTGATCCTGCCAACAAACAATAATCTCCTATTGTTTTCTGTGCACGGCCAAGTCTTCGCTTTTTTGCCCTGATCACCTGTATTATTTATCATTTGAATTGAGTAAGTTGCAATTATCAACGGATGCATCTTAAAGTGAGTTAGGCTTAGAGAGATGTTGGAAGAGAAAGAATAAAAGACAAACAAACAAATACAATCAAATCTTCAGGACACCTAAAACATAAACCTCCTCTGAGCCGAGACTGGCTTGAGAATCTAAAGGCGTCTTCAGAATAGTTCCACCAGATTCTGCTTGAAGAACCCACTTCTCAAAACCCATCAACAATGAACCAGCAATATCTTGCACCATTGTTTGCAAGTGAAATTCCTGTGTTTGCCGATCAGCTGGTGGAAACAAAATTAACTTACCCCCTTTCTTACTCTCATCCTCTAGCTGCAAAAAAATAATTAAACAGTGTCACTATAATCGCTTTTACAGATGGATGTGGCGAAAGTACTATGCATTAAAACCTATAAAACGAACAATATTATGACGCACTTTAAAGCACATCTACATACCTACGAAATACAAATAATCCATTAAAATTCATATCTTTAAAAAGCAGTTTCTTGCTGAACAGAGACTCTTCGTTTTATACATGATTTGATAACTTCATTCAGAATAACAAGGGCATTATGATAACTCTACCAGTTGGAATAAGAATGTTGACATTTCAAAATTCAGTTCAGGTGATATATCTATGAAAAGGAACCATATTGTTAAACAGAGACTCTCCAACTATGACAGAATACACCAACTAAGAACCACAAGCACATATTTGATACCCCTACATGTTCAAAAAAGTATGTTGACATTTCAAAACACAGTCAGCTGACATATTGATGCTCCTTTAACTCAAACCCCCGGTATGGGTGGCCTCTAATAAATCTCACAATTGAATATGCATTGCAGATAAATGGCTATCACCATATTTTGGTATCAATAAAATGACAGCAATTTCTAACCAATCCATTCAGCCATTCCCCATTTTTATCAACTCGCGCCATCAAATCAGAATACCAAACTTGGGGAGAGGCACCCTCAACTATCAAAATGTATAATTTAGACTCCATAACACTTGCCTCACTGTAGTATGAAGAAACTCCACCAAAATCATAAATTCTTAGCAAATATGTTGCAGATGATATAAGTACCCACAAAAAATAAAATAAACCCCAGAAAACTAAAAAGAACTGAACCTGAGAATCCCCAGGGCAAAACGCGAAGCAGCGCTGGACGAGAGAGGAAGCGTATCCTTTACAAGCTGCAGAAAATTGCTCCATAACTGAATCCAGATCAGGAGAAGAAGGGCAGTGACAGATCCCAATCACGGCGTGGATTTTGCGATTGGACTGGAAATCTTCCCAAGGGCTAGGCGGAGTTCCGCCGATCATGAACTTGAACCGGATGCTGCCGGAGTCCCATGGCTGGTTCGAAAAGGGGCTTTTCTGGTGCTCAGTGTAGAATGTACTGATGGAGGAGAGTTCGATCTTGTGGTGCCGGTCCAGCATGGCCACGTAGTCTCGGAAAAGAGAGGGCTGGATCGGTCCGATCGGAAGGACGGTGATTCGGATCATGCAACTGGTCTCGATGCTCACGTCCGGCTCCATTGTTGCCAATCAGTGTAATTTAACAACTGAAATCTGACAAATCAGTGCAAATTTAACAGCCCCATTTGTGTAGTTTGTTTGTGAATCGTGAATAACTTATATTATAGAAAAAAGAGAAGACAAGCTAAAAATTTCCTCTGCTTGCAAGTTTAGAGACTGTTTGGCAGTACTTATTCGTCAAACGAACTTTTAAGTACTTCTTTATGTATGGCTTATTTTAAAACTTACTAGTATAAGATTTTTTTAAAAAGTAACAATTTCTTTCTTCTCATAAAAGAACTTATAAGTTATTTTTAAATAAGTAAGTTTGACCAAATATAATAATTTTTTTATTCTTATTTTAGTTATCTTTACAATTTATTTTAATTTATATAAGTCATATTAGTCAAACACTTTCAAAACTTATTTTAGTTTACTTATAACTTATAAGTAAAAATAGTTTCGACCACTTTTATTTATAAATCAGAATTTAAATTAACTTATAAGTCATTTTAAATAAGTCATTATCGAACAATATAAAAATTTAATTAAAAGAATATATATTGATGCTTTATATTTATAAAATTATATTTGAAAATTATTATGTAGTTTTGTATTTTGATATGGTATTCGAGTTATTAATATTATTTTTTTAATCTTCTCAAGTTTGGGATGAATTTTTTGGGAAATAATTCTTTTTGAAAATTCTCCCCTTTTTTCTTCTTTTTTTTTCCTTCCTCAAAAACTCACAAAGCTTGAACATTTTTATAATCATGCATTCTCTCACCTTTGATGTGCTTTCATGGCTAACTTTCAAGGTATCCCATATCTCCTTAGTCGTGTTGTACGAGGATACTTTGTTAATCTCGAATTGCAGCATGCCACTAAAGGAATACACAATAAAATCATAGGAAACCATGTCAATCTCAATTGAATTCATATGTATTAAGGTATTTGTAGTACCATCCACAACCCACCATTCTTTAGGGGTGAGTAATTCGGTTATAACCGAGTTATTCAATTATAATCGAACATCAAAAAATTCTTAATTTTATTATCCGAATAAATAAAAAAGACGACAATTTAAGAACGACGTCGTTTTCAAATTGGCCAACCATACTTGTTAGTGTCAGTCATTTGTCCCAACCAAAGTATTAAATTGCGGAATATTGGAAACTAAACTGCGGACGAGAGTTATATTAAACCGTTCGATCTTAAGATAGAGGGTCACGATGTGTTGTAAAATTAAATTTTTTTCATAGCGTTAACTATGAATCAGTCCCTATATATATATATATATCCCCTTCATATTTGGCAATTGTTTTCTGTCCTTCAACTGTTAAATGGACAAGTGTTGTACGGAAAGGCTTGCACTCTGATTTTGAGTTTTAAAATAAACAGAAAAAAAATGGACGGAAATTT
Organism: Panax japonicus; assembly: GCA_020205505.1. Lineage (NCBI taxonomy): Eukaryota > Viridiplantae > Streptophyta > Magnoliopsida > Apiales > Araliaceae > Panax > Panax japonicus. The sequence goes on from CM035110.1 coordinate 74,613,045, forward strand.
AAGTCCAATTCTTGTATTTATGAGTTTTTAATAAACTTGACCACTTTTTATGTCAATTTTTGGTCCAAATCAGACCGATTTGGATGAAAAAGAAATTAGAATAAGTAATATTTTTATAATTTTTATATTATCCTCAACTGTTAATATAATAAATTTTAAATTACAACTCATGTACTTAATTTGTTTTTATCTACTGATAAAAACAAAGAGATTTCTTGGCGGCTAGATATGGAATTCCTAATGCAATACTTGGTTGTTTTTGATAGATTTTGTATCTTGGCCGGTAGCTTAGCATTTGTGCAAGTCTTGTATCAAAAAATAATAATACTTAACAATGTTCTGTTGCAAGTCATAGCTGTGCTTGGTATGATGCTCATGGTTTTTATGATCCTGGATTGACATATTCAGGCGAATACAGAAGTAATGGTAAAAACTAGGGGAAAATGTTTGAATAGATATCAGTTTATCATATCATTACCTCTATTTCTTTTCTTCTTCTTTTTTTAAATAAAAAAATTATTTATTATTAAGGTGGGTGAAATTGTGAGAGGGTCGTAAGGACAAATTGAAATGAATTTCAATGATAAAAAAATCGATAAGACCTATTTATGGTTACTGAAAAAATCGATAAGACAAGCACAAACAATCCTTATAAATTTTTTTTCTCTATTCCTCCATATTTTATTGGCCTTTAAGCTAACTATGAGAATGAATTTATCCACTCCATATAAACAATGACAAAGATGTTTCTCTCTTATGGTTAACCAATTCATGATAATAATAATAAAAAAAATATTCTTATATATATATATATATATATATATATATATATATATATATATATATATATATATATATATATACGGGAAGGATCAAGAGCATAATCCTTAAATAGCATAACGCCTTAAATAGCATAATTTTATCAAAACGACGTAGTTTTGGAGGGACGCGGTGGCATTTTTGTAAATACGCGGTGACATAGTATTTACAAAAATGCCACCGCGTCCCTCCAAAACTACGTCGTTTTGATAAAATTATGCTATTTAAGGCGTTATGCTATTTAAGAATTATGCTCTTGATCCTTTCCGTATATATATATATATATATATATATATATATATATATATATATATATATATATATATATTTATTAAATATATTGTAGAAAAACCCCGCCGCACTATACCCCCGCCGCACTATACCTAATCTGGCTAGGATGAAATGTATTAGTATTGGATTAAATATTTAGATCTCTGAATAGGGAGAGGCGTGTGAGTGAGGGGCCAACCAGTTACTACTTACTAGTACACGAAAACAGCATCTTTCGCGTGTGCATAAATGAATCATTCTACCATCATAACCAGTTACTAGTACACGAAATTAATATCCTAATCCCTCCGTCCCAGGATAAAAAAAATTTCACGCATATTAAAAAGAGGAATAAAATAATAAAATTGTCCATAATAATGTCATTAATTATGGAGAGAAAATTAGAATAAAAAAAGTATGAGAAATTTAATGTTACGGATATAATAAGAAAAAATGTATAAAAATTTAATTATTAAAGAAAAGTAGACATTTAACATGGAACTATCCAAAACAGTAATAAGAGGACGGAACAGTTAACATGATAATATAATATTAAGAAGTAAAAAAAAACTTAAATTCACTTTCAACTGAAATTTAACCAAGCATGCATTAAGCAAACTAACCGTCAAAAATGTCATACCTCAACAGTGCGAGCTAAATTTATACGGTCACCAAGTAAATACATTTTGCATGTCAAAAACTGTTTTAACCTATTCCTTGTAAATTAAACTGATACAACCTTGTTGACTCAAAACCAGAAGAATCCTTGGTATAGATTACAGTTTAGCTAGATTTATTTTTTCATATTTTCTTCAACAAGTTCAATGCAATGATACAAAACTAACTCAACAGGGTTTAGCGCACATACTGATTCAAAACCTCCTAGATGATCATGATCCTTTTTGTTTTCTGCTACAATTCCCGTCACGATGATACGGAGAGGTAGTAGCCATTCCCTGTAAGACTTCTGTAAGTTCTCCTTGGACAGTGCACCAGTGTAATTAGTTTTCCCTGTTTTCAGTCATACACCATTCAGAACTATCAATTAAACTGTACCAAATCATTGTTGTCTGCAATACAAGCAAACTCAAACACACACACACACACATATATGTGTATATATATATATATATATATATATATACACACACACACACACGTGCGCGCGTGTAAAAATTAGTCCAGGAAACAAACAAGAATATTCAAGTGTTTCCAAAGAACTTTAAAATACATTTTTCTGAGCAAGTAATTTAAGTTCTGTTGAACTCCCCCAGCTGGTACGATGGTCAATGCCGTCTCTTATAATAGCTTCAAGCACAAATTTTTTTTCCCAGTTGACTATGTATTATGCATGATCCTCTTGCACCTATGTTTACCTATTAGATGGTCCAAAAACTCAGCAACCCTCCACTTTTAAGTTTACTTAAAATTAACTCAGCACTAGTGCTAGCATGCATATATTTGATGCCTAGTTTTCAGAAAACCAATCAAAAGAGCCTGAAACTGGTCGGCATACAGACTAGCTAAACATTTCCAACAAGAGAAGCTCCATAACATGAGCACAAGGACTCAATGTAAAAGCATGGCTATTCATCTTAAACTGCGAAGGTTACATTACCTGTTGACTCTGTAATCAATATGTATCTGTATAGGTTGAGAGACGATAATGCCTGCAGAACACGGTCATGGAAATATCAGTTTCCAAGCAATGTGAAGAAGTTTAATCAGGATGATTATTAAGTGGCAATGCAATATCTAGTATTCGAAGATGAAGATATTATTTCTATAAAGAGGTCACATACAAGGATAAATACATGATGTAGGGTACCACTGTGTAAGCTCTACTTTTCTTTTTGTGTAAACTGTGATTCATTAAAGCTTTAGCTAATTTACGATTTTTATAGTTGCTTTTCTAAAATTAAATGAGTTTATAGAAATATTTAATTTAAAAATTTCTCATATTGACTTCAAAATGTCAAAATTCTATATTTTGGAATGGAGGGAGTATATTATATAATGCACAAAGATGCATTTGACACATCTTAAAATTGTGTTAACTGAAATGGGACGGTCTACATATAGAGCTGAATCTCAATGCTGATGAGCAATAACAAGCTTCACTTTTTAACAAGGGGAACAACACAAATTCAACTTTCCAAATAACTTTCTCGGGCCGCAGACCAGGGCGACTCCGATAACGCAATTTCGGGAGGAGTCGGTAGTTGGGCATTGGATCCTTTCGGACCTGGAGAACATGTGACGCTGGGTCGGAGTTTGGTGAACCAACATTCGAAGAACACACTCATTCTTCAGACGTAGATAGACTTTTGAATTGTGAGGTACCATTACACTTCTTCGTCAGAAAGGAACTTCTCCCCCTGAATCTTCGCTCTGTGCTTAGCTGTACAGATGTGTCACTAGAGCTGAAAAATGTGCAGTTGCGCATCTAGTAACAATGGGGCGTCGCGGAACATCGACTGGAATCCTCGAAGTACATTCGTAAGACTGTCTTGAGAGCAAGAAGGGTTTGGTTCCTTGAAATGCAGAGTAAAAGGAAGTGCGAGTGGAGGCAGTTCCTGCCGATGAGTTAAGAGCTAACTCATAGTTTAATTAGACATGTAGATTATATTTGTACCTGGTTTCTCATGTGGAACCATAAAAGGAATTCAACCACTACTAATTGGTCTCTTTATTTATCTATGCATTCGTTACGTATACTTCACTCGCTCGTTAGCGCTTTAGTTTCTTGCTAGGTAGCCAGTCTTTACTTCACTCGGTGCAAGCAAGATCTTTGGTATCATCCTCGATACTGAGATATACTATAAGACCAATAATTTGATTCGAGATCTCGCTAGTAATCGGTTGGCCTAAAAAAAAAACTTCTCTTCTACTTTGGCCAATATGAGATCACCTTTGCACTATGTTTACGCTTACGGCTTACGGTTACACAAACTTTCCTAAAGGCCCCATCTTTGTCTTGAGGTCACACAAGAAGACAAAAGCTTTTTATACTTAAAATAATTTATAGAATTTAATCTATTTTAAGTCTAGTTCGCCACAAGGCATGCTAACAAGGAAGCTAGAGTCTGACTCTTCCGGATACGAAATGCCCCCTTCTGGAGGCCTTACGACGGCTACTTTTATTGAAGAATTCGGCGTAACGACAATTTTGATGGCAATCCTTGATTGATTTTGGGAAGGGGTGCGAAAGAGTTCAACAGTGCGCTCATTGCGTAGATCTACGATTTCAGACAAGGTCTCGCTCTTCAAAAGAGAGTTAAGAGGGGAACTCTTCTGTAAAGGATAGACTTTCTAGTGAAACTCACTCCTTTGGTATTGAAACCTCCTTATCATTAAAAAAATACCTTCTTCTTTACTTCTACAACAGAAAGAGCTACTAGACAGCTAAAAAGGTAGTCCAGATGGGTTTGGACCTACTTAATCAAAAGGAGAAGTTTCTGGGAACTTAAATGTCCTGGAGATTGTTCATGAACGTGGCATAAGATCCTGAGATAGATTCTCTCATCCTCACCTGAAGCTACAGGACAACAACTCTTATTCCAACAAGCCCGTTGTGGGTAAATGGGAAACCCAACTCTACGAACCTGAGGAAAGGCTGCACAACAATAGTAGGGGCGTTAAGACCAGAGTAGCAGCACCAAAAGTTGAGAAAGGAAAGAAATAAAAGAAAGAAAAAGATCTTCGAGAAGTCGCCCAATGTATAGTCCTAATTTCAACACTCCACCTACACGACTCACTACATAAGTACCTATTCTTTTAAACAGGAAGGCACAACAGTTGGTATTGGCTTATTCCCACACTTGTACGATTGATTGTTTGCATGTTCTAGTAGTGAAGAACTGTAGAGATTGTTGGTTGTTGACCAACAGAAATCATGGGAGAAAGATGTACAAACAAAAGAGTAAACGAAATTGGAATTAATGAATGAATGAAAGTCGGTCTTTTAGCAGTAGGTTGGGAAACCAAGAGAACGCCTCGCGTTTTCTTATCTTCTTCCCGGTCTAGGAATTCTTCGAGTTAGCAGTTCGTAGCTCTTTACTCTCAAATTAGACATCAATGAAAATAAGAAACCTGGATCGGATCTTTTACACCTTTTGCCCAAAAGGATATAACCTCTTCACACCAACCCACTCCCATAGTTGTCTCAGATGTACGTTATTTCTTTCTAACTGATTATGTTGATAAACTAAACATGCATGATAAAGATCTAACTTCAAATGTCGTTGTACTTTTGTAGCCTTGTAGACTTTTTAAGAATGTAGAAAATAATATAGACAAACATCTAAAAGAGAACAAGTAAAACTAAATTTATTTAGAAAAAAGAAGAGAGGAGAAAAAAGCTAAAATAAACTCTGAAATTATACATGAGAGAGAGAGAGAGAAATACTGCATCACTGTACTCAGGGAGTATTGGTGGCCCTCCCTCTGGAGGCCTCAAAATAAACTCTACCAATTCAAGAACTCCAGGACTCCAAAACACAGTACTTTGAGAGGCTATATATTTTGCTTCTGAAACTCCATTTCCATTTGAAAGCCTTTGGCGATTTTCCTTGTGCATTTCCTCTCTAACACAATCTAGTAGAATTGCAATCTGTGCCATTCAAGTTTGTTACTGTACATTCTGTTTAGCAAGGACATCATACAAGCTGATTGCAAAGGGCTTACCATGGAAGAAGAATCACTATTTTTAATCAAAGCTACTAAAATATCAAATCTTGGATTAGCCGGGATGTCCGCAAGTACCTGATTCCATGAAGCAAATCAATGCAAATATCAACATCCACGTTATACTTTAAACATTTGCAATATAAAAAACAATATATGTCAGTATAATATATATATATATATATACATGACTTCTATTTTAAATTATAGACTATCAAGTCAAAATGGTGTGGATAATTTAATTGTCTAGGATTTAAATATCCTGCTCATTTTTTATTTTTAAAAGATAACCTAAAAACCAGGTAACGAGTACTAAGGCTTTTCATAATTACTTAGTGTCAAATGACACCAAACATGACTTCAATCATTAATAGATTTCGTTCAAACAAACAAGAATCAAAGTTTAGCAGAGCCCATAGGCGTCATACCATTTCATTATAACATTATTGAACAAGTCAAACGAAAGGAGTATTAAATTATTACAATACAAAGTAGCTCCTCAAGGATTATAGCCTTATAGGATACGAAATCCCGGAACCTAACTACCTAAACTTTTGTATTTCTCTTTTCAAGAAGACTATACGTCTATACCAAATCTAATTTTATAAATAAATTTTTTCTGTAACAAACAAAAGCCTCCAGTATTTTTAACAGGCAAATCTTACACTTTTTAAAGCAGATATTAAACTACAATGGGCCAATGGCATTCCAAATAAACTACAATAGCAACATAATATACTTAATCATCCTTGAAAGAGAATACATAATAGGATAAAATCCTCCTATATATACTATTTTTTAGACCATATCGTTTTTCTTATTCTTTTTCAGTTTTATTAGAGTAACAGTAACTTAAGCCGCTCTTCTTCGTTTTTTTAGATAGATAAAAGTAACTTGGTCCGCTCTTGTCACCTAGAACAAAAGATTATATGTCAAAGCTTTGAACAAAAAATATATGACATCTTTTGGTTTGAAATATGCAAAAAACTGAAGAGTTTCTGGTGATCCATGTATAAACTCGCAGAGAAAAACACCTTAATTAACAGAATGACTTCAAGGTATTCCCTGTTGCATCAGATTGCACAAGACAAAAACAAGAAAAAACAAATATTTAAGCATCACAGTATTTGCAACTTCAATTCAGATTGATATAGATTTTCTTACCATTTTGAATGCATCAAAAGCCTTCTTCCGTAACACCCTATCTGATGCATATATAATGACCATTTGAATAGACTGGAATGTTTACTGCAGCTGTTAGAAAGTACATTGAAAGAAATTGCATGTAAAATACACAGAAAGAAGATACCTGCAAAGCAGCATATAGACTGGGCATAAAAACCGAGTCTTCTATATGTTCATCATGACTATTTTCAGGGACATTACCCTCCAAGATTACAAGTAGGAAGTTAATGGCATGCTTTTTTAATTGACATGGTAGGTTGACACATGAAAATAAGTGCTTTAGCATGCCCACTGCTTGCCACCTTTTAGTCCGGTTACTTTGCAATTCATATTTGAATTTATCCAAATCTGCTTCAGCAGCCACAGAAACCTCATTGGATATCTGACCCCAAATCACTGCATTACCATACCAAAATGGAAATGGGGCAAGATAAGGAAACTGGTATTAGATTTTGCAACCAATAATGTTGGGTAAGGGAAAATGCAGCAAGGATTACTGGAATCAGGTTACCTGCAAGTGCTGCTCCATGCTTGACATAAGAAAAACAGCTCAAATAATCCTCTTCATCATCTGAACCTTTTGAGAAAGTGTTAAGCAAACAAAATTCAACAGTGATAGGAAAACACTTAACCTTAAAAATCTTAGAAATACTTTTAAGACTTTTAATATATCCGGAGCAACAATGTATGACAGTGGTAAACTACCTTCAAGAACAATGCTAGAGATCATGTCAACATCGCACCCTGTTATTAAACCAAGGTATGATAAATGACAGTACCGAAGACACTGCGACAATTGTAACATGAAAGGAAGACATCTTGAAATTTCATGTCCCATGCTAATTGTAGCAAGAGTCTGTGAATCAAGGAAGAAGTTTTAAAACAAAGGTAAACAAACCATGGAATCCAAAAGTACCGAAGTAAACAACAAAAAAGGCAATTTGACACTTCATGCAGAGTGTCTCTGCTGGAATTCAAGTGGCTAAAGTATAGGGAAAACAAGTAAGAATCAAAAATTTAATGTAAATAGCGATGAGTATCAACCATGATATGCAAAACAGTGAGGCCAAATAGAGCACATATTTTTTTGTTGTCTTTGCCTTCCTGTTCCAAAGAGTGAAAGTTGAGCATAAGGGTCTGATACAGACAGTAGAATAACCTAACTGAACAGGATTTTGCAGCAAGAGTCACCGACCAACTTTACACAGATTGCTAGTATAGAATTAGCTATGCCAATTGCTTTGTCAAACAAGTCCTCTACATCTGCATCTTCATCATCTGTCTCCGAAGTCATGGCCTTTAAAACATTAAGGATTCCAGGAACTGAAGCTTTTACTTGCTCAAAGTGTCGTCTCTCAATGGAAAGAAAAACTGAAAACCAAGAAACATGTTTACACCAACTTTCCTAAGCACTGCAATTAATATATGTAGCACAAAGTCAAAAGAATAAGCAATTAAATGAAGGCTAGCCAATGTTCTAAAAGGCACTAGGCGGGAGGCGGGAGGCGGAGGGGGGCCGAGCGCCTAGGGAGCCTAGGCGGAATTTTTTATTTTAAGCCAATTTTAATATTTTATCTTACATTTATCCAAACAAAACAATAATATAAAGCAAAACAATCTATAATAAAGATAATAAAGGCCTTTGCTTAAAGTTCAAATACATATCCATATTGTTAATGTCAAAGTTCAAACATAAACATGCAATTGTTCAAAGTTCAAACATATTTTTAACGTATTAGTTTTATTCATAAACAAGATTACTATTAAATAATAAAATTTAAAATTTCAAGAATTTAATTCAATATTAAAACTTAAGAAACTAAACATAAATTTAAGAATTATATTGAATTAAACTAAATATTACAAATGTATCATCATTTATATAATTTGAAGTTGGTACAAGTTCAAAAAATTACAACTATAATAAAAGTATCTATTTTGACTTGATATTGTTCACTTTTTATTGTGATTTGATATGTTACAACATGTATTATGAATATGGTAAATCATTAGAAAAATAAATATATTAAAATCTAGTTTGGGTAGTTATTCAAATAAAAAAAATTCCGCCTAGACCCGACCTAATTTTTTGGAGGGATTTTTTTCCCGCCTTAGGCCTAGGTGAGGCGTCGGGGGGCCTAGTGCCATGGCGAGGCGCCAAGGGGGCCTAGCGCCTAGGCGGGACGCCAAGGGGGGCCTAGCCTAGGCGGGACGCCAAGGGGGGCCTAGCCTAGGCGGGACGCCAAGGGGGGCCTAGCCTAGGCGGGAATTTTTAGAACACTGAGGCTAGCTAAATTCACTCTCTGAGAATTAAAACCAAAAAACAACATCTGATTGATCTAAAGCTTGTCTGATGTACTCCAGAACAGTTATGCAAAGCAATTTTAAACTCTATCAGTATATATACTTTTTTAACTTACTTTGAGTTTGAAATCTTTAAGAGTGCTAAAACATATTTACAGAATCTGACAATCACAGCCTTAACTCACTTGATACATTTCATGAAAATTTTCAAAATAATATACGTTTATTCATAGTACTTTTTAGATAGTTTACAACAATTACAATTTTATCAACTAAAATCAATTGAATTCATATTAATTTTGATTTTTTTAGAATTTTGCAAATTGATTTAAAAAGTCAAAATGTGACTCTTTTTGTGTAAATGGGGGAGTAAAAATAATAATAACAATAAAGATCACATCATATCCTTAAAAATAAATGACATGAATGCCACTTAGCTCATCCTTTACTTATTGACCATGCAATTTGTGTGTCACCTATTATACCATTACCTTTTGTGAGCCCACTTAATATAAGAGCATAATAACTACAAGATTTGTACATCGTGCCCGGAGAACCCAGTGCCTGGTCAAAAAACAAATAAATGAGAATGAAGTATCCCATACATGAAATTAAAAGACTTAACCTAGCTGTAGAGTAAGCAATGGAGAACAATGCATAAAATCTATAAAACCAATTAGTAGGGTACTAAAGCTACATTTATCATTGGCAAGTAGTACAAATCCAAAGAGATTTCATGAAGTACTTAAAACAAAAATATTAAGAGATAATTTCAATTATATGCATCTTCCTATTGAATTCTAGAAGGGCCACCAAATATAAAGGGCAATTCGAGTTTTTACATATATGAAAAATTTATCACAGAAAAAGGAATACTAGAATAATACCTCACACAGAATAGAAAGCATATCGCGAGGGCTACAACTAACTACAAACCGATCAATAATACCCTCTGAAACACTGATACACCTCTTTGAGGCGCTTGAAAACCTAGCAACAGCCTTTGGCAACTCAAATGAAAGTCCGTCCATAACTTCCTACAGAGGAACAACAAACAACCCAAAAACCACAAGCTTAGCCACAAATTACATAATCGGAATTACAGAAGTTCGAAAAATAGAATGAATCATACCTGGTCCAGTGAAGGAGAGGATAAATATGTATGAATTTCTGAAAGGATTTCAAACGCAGTGTTCTCAAATTCTTCATTTTCCGGATCCGATACAACCGAATCGGAAATAGTATTGAGAAAATCAACCAACACGGACGTAGACTCTTCCGATTGGGACTGTGAAAAATATAGATTTGACTATTAAGTGCAATTTGAAGAAAGATAATAGAGAGAGAGAAAGTGAGGAAGTGACTTACTGAGGAAGAGAATGAAGCTAAGATTTGGTGAAGGCGAAGGACTGATATTGACATGGTGGTAGCTCCTCAATTTTCAGAGGAAATTCTTCTAACTGGTGACCAGTGTTTAGTCTGTATAGTTGGGCGTCTTTTTTGTTTCCACCAAGTTCGCGGGAAGAATAACGCTTTCTTTCGGACTGAAACTCAAACCTACTAAAATGGGATCCAACAAATTTCATACCTCTTTTTATTCAATAATAATGTATTAATCCACAAGAATTTCATTTGACAATTTTTTTTAGGAAATAATATAATTGAAAATATTATTATTATATATTACGATAAATTTATATCGAATTATAATTACGAATGTAATTAATATATAAAAGTATGAGAGAGTCTTAGTTATTATACATTTTTATAAAAAGTCAGGAACGGATATTTTACATCTATTTTTAATATTTTCAGATAGTTATACAATGAGGTCCCACCTTCACGCCAGAATGAATTATATGAAAATATTAAAAATACATGTGAAACTAGTATTTCTAAAAATTAATACTAATAGTTATCTACGTAACTATCAATTAAATAATTTAGATAAATATTTGTAATATATATCGTTTTTCAATTAAAAATATTGTATAGTCAATTACGTAAATAAGTAATTAAATATTAATGATAACTTTTTAGAGATATACGACCCAAGGCTAGGGCAAGGGGGCACGTGCCCCAATTGGATTTTCACCTCTTCATATTATATATTCCCTCCGTCCCAAATTAACTGCTCAGTTTTGACCTTTTTAAGTCAAATTGACTATTTTTAGAATTAATAATTAAGCATATATAAATATATTTCTAAAATTATAAAAATTAGGATTAGTAATAAATTGTATATACTTTCTTTTGGTTATAATCTCTTTACCTATATTTTTGCAAAAATAGTAAAAAGATTAGTTTTAAAAATGGTCAATTTGACTTTAAAAAGTCAAAACTGAGCAGTTAATTTGGGACGGAGGGAGTATAAAGTATTTATTGAAAAAAATAATATATTACTATATTGTTAAAATAAAATACTATTATAAGAACTTAAATATTTTATTATCTTGATCAATTTACTTCTCTTGAATACCAAGAAGGTAAAAAATAGAGAAGTTGCAGTTACTAAAAATTGTGAAATATCTCGTTTAGAGTTTCTATAATTTATCCGAATTTTTCACACAAAAAAACAGTGCCTAGTAAATATTCATATATTATGTAGACAGGTGTTATTTCATTAGTAGTAGTAGTAGTAAAAAATTATATGTGAGATCCCAGATTTTATGAATAAATATTTAATTTTTTTGAAATATTTTTTTAAATATTATGGTGTGGATTTGATATAATGTTATAGTTGTGGGTATTATTTAAAATTTTTGGAAAGTATGCAAGTTGTTATAAATATTCGATTGGTCGGAAAATATTCATACGACGACACAATCATTGGTGGACCCCACAACGGAAGCACTGTCGTAGTTAGAAAACGACAAAAATATTTTATGAAAATAACGGCGGAGGTTTTACCGTTAATACTGTTGAACTACCCGGTAGTAAAAGTAGAGTAATACGCGTGGTTGCATAGTAGCACACGGTATTGATTATTGATGCTTAAGTGAAAAGTCACTCAGTTATACTGCATAATTGTTACAGTAATTGTTGCATCATATATCTCATATTATTGATTCGATTATTGTCAGAGTATCAACTGCATAATATGTTATTTTATTAAATTAAAAATTGAGACGACAAAGTTATTCATATTATTAAATTGCAATATTTATAATGTCTAGAAGTTCTGTCAATGAGATATTTGGTCACCTAATTGCGCACCAATAGGGAGAAATCTTTATTGAAAAGCCCCCTCTTTCCTAGGAACAATCTGGTTGCTAAATATTGTGAGTTATAATATTAATAATGAATAAGTTCATGTTGATTAAAGATGAATTTGATAGTTTCATTGTGTTGAGATTATTTGTGTTAGTAGAAATCGACATCTATTTCGATAATAATTGATGTCTGGATGTTATATTGTTCAATCGGGTATTCGGGACACTTTTCGTGTCGGAGTACTATTTACGAGTTACTATTCACGAGTTACTATTCATAAGTTACTATTTACGAGTTAATATTCAGGAGTTACTATTCACGAGTTACTATTCACGAGTTACTATTCATGAGTTACTATTCACGAGTTGCTATTCATGAGTTACTATTCACCCGATTACTATTCACTCTAATATTGTTCAATCGGGTATTTGGGTACAATATTATTTCATGAGAAAATGTGCTAATTTTTCTGACCGTTGGTTAAAATTATAATAGTAAATCAATATGGATCATTGATTTAAAGTCTTAATAGTAACTTGTCCCTTCAATATTACCAAGAGTTATTTGCCTCTTCGGTGTTCCAAGAGTTAATTACCCCTTCACAAATAGTAGTTGTCTCTTCAATATTACCAAGAGTCATTTTGACCCTTCGTTAAGACCAAGAGCAACTCTCAGTTTTTCTATAAATAGAAGCTCACTCCTTCATTATTTCTTACAAATTCACTGAAACTCTAGAGAGAGAAATTATAGAGAGAAAGAAGAAGAGTGTTCTGCCACTTCACTACTTCGATATCCAGTGTCTTTTACGGTAATGGATATTATTTGTTGTACCCGTAAGGGATGTTATTCTTTTTTATTCACGAAGAGAACTTCTGTTATTCCATTCTTTATTATTCGGTTGGAATAACCTGTATACGCGGCATATCATATACATAACCTGTATACGCGGCATACCCTGTACTTGGTGAAACCCTTATGTTATTCCATTCTTATTTATTCTGTTGGAATAACATGTATACGCGGACTCCCCTATACTTGGTGAAATCCTTATATTATTCCGTCTTTATTATTCTGTTGGAATATCCTGTTTGTGTGTTTTACACCGGACCTGGTTCCGTCTTTATTATTCGGTTAGAATATCATGTCTGTGTGTTTTACACCGGACCTGGTTCCATCTTTATTATTCTGTTGGAATATTCTGCCTGTGTGTTTTACACCGGACCTGGTTCCGTCTTTATTATTATGTTGGAATAACCTGTTTATGCGAAGTACCGCATGCATGGTTTTATTATTCCATTCTTTATTATACTCAGTTGATTAAAGTTTTGACTTCTATACTCCATGAAATTAGTGGAATATCCTTGATATTTGCGCTTCATCCAGTATCTTTTCATGAAAATATTCTTCTGAGCATTCTTGAATTTTACTCTATAAAGAAGTATCATGTTGACAATTTGGCGTTATTGGTTACTGAACAAATTAATTTATGAACTTGTTTTATTGAAATTCTTATATCATTGTCATCATCCTCATGTTTATATTATGTTAAAAGTTATCTGTGGCTTGTAGTGCATAGATGGACTTGGTATGATTATGACCAGGGATTATTCGGTATAATCATGACCGTAATATTATAAATGATGTGAAAAAAGTCCTCATTGGCTCGTAGTGCATTGATTGACAGTTTTTGGTATGATTATGGCTATGGATTCTCTTCGGCCAAGGGAGCAAAGATGAATTATTTTATGGCATGATTAGGACCGTTGATGAAAACACAATTATCTTTGGCCCGTAGTGCATGGATAATTTGTGGTTGTGATACTAATGAATATCATTGGCCTGTAATGCAGGGATGATTTAATGATGTGGATTATTTATTGAGCTGAGTCTCAGCGATAAAAGTGATGAAAAACTTTTTAAATCATAAAAGATAGTAGATTTTATTCTCTACTTTACTTTTTTAATGGATTGTTTGTTCCGCTGTAGTTAAACTTGTTGTCTATTGCATTTTATCAGTTTAACATTGTTGAAGGCAAATGATAATTTATCCTGCATTATCTTAGTCATAATATTTTTTACTGGGCTAGTTGAGCTCACCCTTTCTTTCACTGTTCTCTTCAGAAAATGAGAACGTAGTAGGGACTAGTCGGGGGACGGAGTGATGGTCCAGATGATAGCATTAGTAGTCCTCACTATTCTATGAAATAGTGTGATAATAATTATAATGAGGACTTATTCTGAGAGCGGATATTGTTTAGAAGACAATATATATATTAAAACTCATTGTTTTTGTTGTATATTTAAGATTGTATTTGTATTCTGTACCATGTATTTGACGACTCAGAATAGGTGATGTATACCTATTTTGGGGGCATCACAGTTGGTATCAAAGCTTAGGGATATGATCTCTGGCTAAGATATGAGATAAGAACTAGGAGGGGAGAGACGGGGAATTTCTTCGCTTGTATAACCTACCTAAGTTTATTTGTTATTTAATTGGTTGGTCAGAGTATAAGGATAATATGTGATATGTTAATTAACCCTTGTTTTGTTACAGTGTTTGAGAATGGCATCTGAAAATGCCGAGATAAGCAATGAAGCACATGAGAGCGTTGATTTAGCTCAAGCAAAAGGTAACGACCAATAACACGAGAATAATCATACCAGTGGCAACGACTATCGGAACAACGATAACCATCGTGGGGGAAATTATCATGCCAAGAATGGTAACCACTTCGGTGGTAATCATTGTCAAGATAATAAAAGTGAAAATTTCAAGAAGAGAATGTCATTTAGCTCGATTTTGTTGTGCACCAAAGTCAAGTCCAGCTGGGATGGTGGCAGCAAAGGCGGATAAGGACAAAACAAAGTCGGTGGTTTCAGGAATAGCGTTTTTCGTGACTTCTCAAAAAGGGAGTAAACCGAACGAATTTAGCACGGGTTAGTTAATTATAAATTCTTGCGAAATCTATGTCTTACTAGATACCGGTTCTTGTAACAACCCCAAAATAGGTCCATTCCATCCAACCCATTTTGAGTCGCCAAATACATGGTACAGAAAACAACTACAACTTTATTACAACAATTGTCGTGCAAAATACAACAACACATATACTGTGAGTTTGGATACAAATATATATCAACTGTGACTCATGTCCCAACCGTGGACAACACATCATAATGACACCTTACATAAAGGTATAGTCGAAAATTGTTTTAGAAATTAAAATTTTTGGGAAGTGATCAAGGAAACCTTCGTACATGGGAGGCCATGCATCTAGGTTATTATAGATATCATATAGCCATAGAATTATCCTTGGTTGACCCAATAGACCCCAAAGAAAAATAAGAAGATTACTATCATATTCTTCCCAATGGCAAGTCTTCTCCTGACATATCATTATCTCAACTGTCACTAATTGAGAGTTATATTCCAAATAGACTCCAAGATCATATAAATAGTGCTGGTAGATATACTCAGCAAGTGGATGAGCACATCCATGTCTTATGATAACATGAGGTGGTATATCGTTAGACATCTTGTATGACAGTGGCAAAACACCCTTTCAACGTTGGGTTCGCTTCACCCTAGTTGATTCGCAAAATATAACTACTAAATGATGACCACCATTCTATTCCCCTGTTATTCCCCGCTCGACCCAGCTACACTCGTATTACCTGAAAGGAATTGTGAAGCAAAAGGGTGAGCACAACTAACTCAGTAAAGAATGTCATGACTAAAGATAATTAAATTATCAATAGCCTTCATCAATAATAAATCAGAGATTTAGAACATATGGTAGATGATAAAAAAATTCAACCATAGTTGCAGCGGAACGAGCAATCCATTAGAAGAGTCAAATAGACTATAAAGTCTATTATCTTCTCTATGTTAAAAGTCCACCAACAATGTTTTATCCCTGTAACATCAATCAACAATTCATGTCCACAATCACATGTATAACTCATAATTATATTGTTGTTCTAAATTCCTTTTCTTTTTCAGGACGAAGATAATTTCATCACTTGTCTTTACCTGAAACATCAAAGATCATGGTTATACCAAATCACAGTTCCTGTTCATAATCATACTAATAAATTCATCTTTGCACTACGGGCCAAAGATATTCATCAACAGTTCATCTTTGCACTATAGGCCAAAGATATTCAACAACAGGTCATCTTTGCACTACGACCCAAAGATATTCATCAATAATTCATCTTTTCACTACAGGCCAAAGATATTCCTCAACAGTTCATATTTGCATTACAGGCCAAATATATTAATATCTCAAAAAAATATATAATCATTTCAGAATTTATATAAACAATAATTATAACCATATTGATCGATTCACCTTTGCACTTAAGCTAAAGATATTCAATTATAAATTCAATGGTCATGATCATACCAGTCACAATTCAACTTTTCACTACTGGCCAAAGAGAACCCTAGTCATGATCATACCAAATAATCTACCCATCTTTACACTCCAGTGAAAGAGAATTTCAACATCAGGATTATAAAAATGTTATATATGATAATAAAATCAATATAATCAATATATAGTTTTAATCTCCAGAGTAATATTCATAAATCAACTATAATTTGGTTAGAAAAAGAAACCAATTTTGTCATGAATAGTAACTCATGAATAGTAACTTCGTGAATAGTAATTCATGAATAGTAACTCGTGAATAGTAACTCATGAATAGTAACCCCGACATGAAAAAGTTCCAAATTTGATAAAAAGTTCCAACCAATATTTCAACATAATGATATTGAAAAAATAATATCATTTTAGAAGAAAATAACATCCCTTACTATCCCTTACCTCAAAAGAGCAGTACCTCTGACTGGAATAACGCTGAACGAACTTGCACCGTATAGCAATACTCAAAGTATACTCAAAATACTCACAAGAATACACTCGATAATATAGAGAGAGAAAACTTCAGTTTCTGGTGTGATTTTCAATTATAACCTAAGCACCTATTTATAGGAAATTGCTTAGAACACCAAAGTAGAAAATTTAATATAATATTAATATATATAAAATTTTTCCTACGCACACTCAATTTGCCCAACATCAGCCACCAACCAGCCCACTATACAAGACTAACAACAAAAAAACGTTTTTCATATTTTAAATATTTTAAACTTCCAAAAATCAATTATTTCGGAGCTTCAGAACTTCAATAATTCATAATAAATAGCCCTTTTATCCGAAAATTCGAATCTCGCGAGTTTTTATAGGAAATTCAATTCTCTACAACTTTGCAGAAGAAAGTTTTTCCAAATTCCAAACAGAAATTGACCGAAATCCACAAACGGGTGATTTTACAGGCTATAATGAAATTTCAGTCAAGAAATGGGGTCCGCCGACATGTTTAACATGTTTTAAATATTTATTGCAACAAAAATACTCTTTCTCCTCGTATACTCATATATCTCACATTCATTGTAAAAATATCACCATTATTATATTATTAAAATATAATAATAAATTATTTTATCAGAAAAAGATAAAATATTAATTTTCAACAATTGTTACATTAAAATTTTTCTCCATCTATATCCACATAAAATCAATATTTTCCTCATCATATAAGTCAATAATTAATTATTCACAAATAATATTACAGAAACACATTATTGACAACCAGACAGTTTCCAGAAAAGAGGGGGCTTTCCAATAAGAATATTTCCTTATTGGCGCGCAATTAGGTGACCAAACCTCTCCTTAGACAGAACTTTCTAGACATTGCCAATAATGTTATCTAATAATATTATTAAGATAATATGAATTATTGCTCCGATAATGGAAAATGCTGTGTAATGACAATTATTGAAACAACAGTAATATAAAATATCAACGCAATAATTATTGAATCAATAAAATAAAATACCGAATAATAATTACTGTAACAATTATTGAGTAGTGTCTTCTTACGTAAGAATCAATAATTGGTGCAATACCGTGTGCTACTGTGTTTTAACCACTGAGTATTTTAACAGTATTAACGGTAACAACTACGTCGTTTTTTTATAAACAACTTAAACTTGTCGTTTTCTTCATCCAATCGCTTTCCGTTATGGGGCCCACATAAGGTTGCGCCGTTGTACGGATATTCCCGACAAAAAGAATATTCTACGACCAAACTAATATTCTCCGACAACAATGAATATTTTATAGCCATTTGCGTATTTTGTAAAATTTGTATAATTCACCCATAACTTTAAACTTTTATCAATTTAACCATTTACTGAATAATAATTATAAGAAAAAATTGAATAATTTTATTTCATAAAATTCGGGGTCTTACAGTTCTACCCATTATTTTATCTCTCTTGCTTGAGTTCAACGTTTAAATTTGACTATGGAGAAGTTAGACTTTGACTTATTGGTTGAAACTTCGTTAGTAGGAGCCTTCATTACCTCCACTATTTATAAATCTTGTTGATTCAAATCAACATTTTCACGTTACCTGTCGATCTTATCTCTTTAAAAATATTTTCCTTTGATGTGATCTTAGGAATCGATTGGTTAACTACTCATCATGTTTTTCATAAAGTTGTTAGCTTTTATATTCATAACCAACCTGTTATGCGAATTCAAGCAACCAAACCACTAAAGTCAATCACTGTCATATCAAGCCATAAGTAAAGAGCCCCGATCCTTTCGTTGTTGACTTCTTTGTGTGGAGTGCACCAAAGCCAGACTTTTTGTAGGCGACATCGTGAATGAAGATGGCAAGTTGATAGGTATCATTGTGAGGTGCTATCCAGGTTAAGGGATAGAAGTCACAGTTGGTATCAATGTGACGTACTATCCAAGTCTTGGATGAGGGTCACAATTTTGAATGATATTTCTACCGTTAATAAATTTCCTGACGTATTCTTGAAGACTTCCTAGCCTACCCTTAGAGCGTGAAATCGAATTTTGTATTGACCTCAGTACAAAATCCATTTCTTAAACCCTCAAATATTTCTTCAACTAAAACGAACATAACATGCGCCAACGTTGTCTCGAGCTGTTGAAGATTACGATCGTACCATTCAATATCATCGTGGAAGAGAGAACGTGGTAGCTGACGCAATGAGTAGAAGATCGTATGCGTTTATGAGTGCGATGTTGTTAACACAAAAACCCATTTCGTATAACTTACAAATGATGAAGATAGAGTTAAAGACTATAGGGACCCACGTGAAGATAACGAATATACGAGTAGAATCGACTTTAATCGATAAAGTTAAATATACTCAAGCTATATACTTAGAGCTGATGAATGAAGAAGGTTCAAGAGGGCGTTATTCTAGAAGCAAGAATTGACGAAGAGAGAAAATCACAACCCTCGATTTAATTGGCCCATTTGAAATCCTCGATCGAGTAGGAACTGTGGCTTATAGACTCGTTTTACCGCCAAGTATGTCGCATGTTCATAATGTTTTTAACGTATCGACGTTACGTAAATATGTGGACGACCCGAACCACATTATTGATTTAGAACCGGACGAGATAGCGGATAATTTAACGAATGAAGATGTACCTGTTAAAATCATATAATATATTCTACGCTTAAAGGTTATACCTCAAGAGTTAGAATCTGAAATAAAGTCAAGGTATCCTCACCTCTTCGGCATACCAGGTACGTACGTAAATTTTGAGAGTGAAATTTCATAAGGAGGGGAGATTGTGAGACCCCAGATTTTATGAATAAATATTTAATTTTTTCAAAATATTTTTTTAAATATTATGGTGTGGATTTGATATAATTTTATAGTTGTGGGTAGTATTTAAAAATTTTGCAAAGTATGCAAGTTGTTAAAAATATTCGATTGGTCGGGGAATATTCTTTTTGTCGGGGAATATTCGTACGACGGCACAATCATTGGTGGACCCCACAACGGAAGCACTGTCGTAGTTAGAAAAAGACAAAAATATTTTATAAAAATAACGGCGGAGGTTTTACTGTTAATACTGTTGAACTACCCGGTAGTAAAAGTACAGTAATACGCGTGGTTGTATAGTAGCACACGATATTGATTATTGATGCTTCACTCAGTTATACCGCATTATTGCTACAGTAATTGATGTATCATATCTCTAATATTATTGATTCAATTATTGTCACAGTATCATCTGCATAATATATTATTTTATTAAATTAATAATTGAGACGACAAAGTTATTCATATTATTAAATTGCAATATTTACAATGTCTAGAAGTTTTGTCAAGGAGAGGTTTGGTCACCTAATTGCGCGCCAATAGAGAGAAATCCTTATTGGAAAGCCCCCTCTTTCCTGGGAACAACCTGGTTGCTAAATATTATGAGTTATAATATTAATGATGAATAAGTTCGTGTTGATTAAAGATGAATTTGATAGATTCATTGTGTTGTGATTATTTGTGTTAGTAGAAATCGACATCTATTTCGATAATAATTGATGTTTGGAGGTTATATTGTTCAATCGGGTATTCGGGATACTTTTCGTGTCGGAGTACTATTCACGAGTTACTATTAATGAGTTACTATTCACGAGTTACTATTCATGAGTTACTATTCACGAGTTAGCTTTCACCCGATTACTATTCACTCTAATATTGTTCACTCGGGTATTTGGGTACAATATTATTCCAAGAGGAGATGTGCTAATTTTTTTGACCGTTGGTTGAAATTATAATAGTAAATCAATATGGATCGTTGATTTAAAGTTTTAATAGTAACTTGTCCCTTCAATATTACCAAGAGTTATTTGCCTCTTCGGTGTTCCAAGAGTTAATTACCCCTTCGCAAATAGTAGTTGTCTCTTCAATATTACCAAGAGTCATTTTGACCATTCGTTAAGACCAAGAGCCACTATCATTTTTCTATAAATAGAAGCTCATTACTTCATTATTTCTTACGAATTCACTGAAACTCTAGATAGAGAAATTATAGAGAAAAAGAAGAAGAGTGTTCTGCCACTTCACTACTTCGATATCCAGTGTCTTTTACGATAAGGGATATTATTTGTTTTACCCGTAAGGGGTGTTATTCTTTCTTTTTCACGAAGAGAACTTCTGTTATTTCATTCTTTATTATTCGGTTGGAATAACCTGTATACGCGGCATACCCTATACATAACCTGTATACGCGACATACCCTGTACTTGGTGAAATTCTTATGTTATTCCATTCTTATTTATTCTGTTGGAATAACCTGTATACACGGACTCCCCTATACTTGGTGAAATCCTTATATTATTCCGTCTTTATTATTCTGTTGGAATATCCTGTCTGTGTGTTTTACACCGGACCTGGTTCCGTCTTTATTATTCTGTTGGAATATCCTGTCTGTGTGTTTTACACCGGACCTGATTCCGTCTTTATTATTCTGTTGGAATAACTTGTCTATGCGAAGTACTGCATGCATGATGATTTATTTTGCTATTCCATTCTTTATTATACTCAGTTGGTTAAAGTTTTGACTTCTATACTCCATGAAATTAGTGGAATATCCTTGATATTTGCGCTTCATCCAGTATCTTTTCATGAAAATATTCTTCTGAGCATTATTGAATTTTACTCTATAAAGATGTATCATGTTGACAATTTGGACGTTATTGGTTCCTGAACAAATTAATTCGTGAACTTGTTTTATTGAATTCTTATATCATTGTCATCCTCCTCACGTTTATATTATGTTAAAAGTCATTTGTGGCCTGTAGTGCATAGATGAACTTGGTATGATTATGACCAGGAATTATTCGGTATAATTATGGCCATAATATTACAAATGATGTGAAAAAAGTCCTCATTAGCCCGTAGTGCATTGATTGATAGTTTTTGGTATGATTATGGCTATGAATACTTTTCGGCTAAGGGAGCAAAGATGAATTGTTTTATGGCATGATCAAGACCGTTGATGAAAACACAATTATCTTTGGCCCGTAGTGCATGGATAATTTATGATCGTGATACTAATGAATATCCTTGGCCTGTAGTGCAGGGATGATTTGATGATGTGGATTATTTATTGAGCCGAGTCTCAGCGATAAAAGTGATGAAAAACTTTTTAAATCATAAAAGATAGTAGATTTTATTCTCTACTTGACTCTTTTAATGGATTGCTTGTTTCGCTGCAGTTAAACTTGTTGTCTATTGTATTTTATCAGTTTAACATTGTTGAAGGCTAATGATAATTTATCCTGTATTATTTTAGTCATAATATTTTTTACTGGGCTAGTTGAGCTCACCCTTTCTTTCACTGTTCTCTTCAGGAAATGAAAATGTAGCAGGAACTAGTCGGGGGACGGAGTGATGGTCCAGATGATAGCATTAATATTCCTCACTATTCTATGAAATAGTGTGATAATAATTGTAATGAGGACTTATTCTGAGAGTGGATATTGTCTAGAAGACAATATTTGTATTAAAACTCACAGCTTTTGTTGTATATTTAAGATTGTATTTGTATTCTGTATCATGTTGTATTATTTTTAATTCCACTAAAAGTATGCATATATATTTTTTAAATATGTTATTTATGCTTATATATTCTTATATTTATTAAATATTTAGTTTTAAAATGACGAGATAACTCACTCATTTACACATACTTATTCGTAATTATAGGAAAACTAACATTTACACATACTTGATCATTTTTGTGTAATAACTCACTCAACTTTTATTTTATGTAATTGTCTCATTAAATTAATTAAATTTTATATTTTGGTCATTCCGTCAAATTAATTAAATAAATTTTAATTTATTGTGTACATGACACTTTAAAAAAAAATAAAAAAATTAAAAGAAATGACCTGGAGTAATAAAAAAGATATGTAAGATAGAATTAAAGAGAAAAATAATAATTAGTTACCCATAAAATAATTAAACAAAAAGTAATTTTTTAATCTTGTCTTTATCCACTCTTGGGTTTATGGATGGGTTCTTCCTCTTACTAACCAGTAACCAATACCACTTTTATAAAACTGATTTTTTTTTCTTTTATTAATCTCATGTGGCAATCAAGTTATTTATTTTAATTTTTTATTTTGTTTAAACTGGTCACATAAGTAATAAATTAAAGTCCATTCAATTAATTTGACAGATTCAATTATAAAATTTTAATTAGTTTAATAGGACAATTACACAATAAAATTTAAGTAGATTATTGCACAAAAGTGATCAAGTTAGTTTTGTCATTATTATTGTAGATTACTCTATTATAAAAATTATACTAGTAGAAAATAAATATGTTAAATGATTCCAACTTAAACTAAGAAAATATTTCTAACTAGATATAAGTTTTAAACTTAAAAATACAGAAATAATACCAACACATAATATATAGAAAATTCAATTCAAAAATAGAATTATATATATATTTTTTTAATATGAATACAGTAATATATTTTAACACTTATTAAATATACGGTTCTTTATATTACTATACAACAATTAGAAATTAATTACAAGATTAGTGCATCTACAAAATAATTACAAAAAGAGTGCAACATAATAATCACGTAACACTTACCAAAAAGTATGGAGATTAAAGGAGAAAAAAATGTATAGTGTTTTAGGTGTAAATTGAAATTTACACCTAAAACACTATTTTTTACAAAAATTTCAATTGAAATAAATACTATACATTTTTTAAGAGGTATTACAAAAAAAAAACTAAAAAAAAAATGTCGCTAGAAAATGTCCCCCTAGAACTACTCAAAAAAATATCGACGACGACCATTGTAGAACCCAATAAAACTGTTCATAGTTGCACATATTGAAGAAAACAAATCCAGGTAACACATGAAAATTATTCTTAATTTTTTTATAATTAATTGGTAACCCAATAAAACTGAATTGATTATCATTGTATGAAAGTTTGGCTACCAGTTACGTTATGAAAAAAAAATATACCGATAGCGATCATTGCAAAAACCAATAAAATTATCCGCTCCGTCTTTGTCGGCGCTTATCTGCACTTCTTGTTGTTATATTTTTTTTCATCATTCATTGCGGTTTGTGATTGTCAAAGAGTGATTGTCAATTGAGTGGGTAGAAGGAAGTTGCACTATACTATATTTTTACTATAAGACTCGCAGGATTGCTTCCTCTCGGTTGTACCGAAAGAAGTACTTCAAATATAAATAAATAAATTTTTTTTATTGATGCATTTTGACCCTCTTTATAAATGTTATGGTTTCGCCACTGAATGTGGAGTATAATAAGTTCATGTACACCCAACTAAATTAAAAGAATACCACATACATTAATTTTATAAATAAAATATTAAAAATGTATTAATTTTGTAAATATTTTTTGAATATATTTTTATTATAATTTTTTTTAAAATATACTAGGGAATGTAAATAACCAACTATATATGTTTATGAATGGATCTAGACCTGTGGATACCCATAAATATAGCGGTTAAGTCAAAATGGGTTAAATAATTTTACTTATAATCGACATTATTTATTTTTCAACAGATGATTTTTTTTGCCAAAAAATTATAAAAATAAAATATATAAAGTAAAAAATAAATATGTCATTTAATAAGATCTATTAGTATAAAAAAAATAAAATTACTCGTTATTTTATATAATTTTATGGAGTATAAAATTATTATTATTATTATTTTTAATATAAATATACAAATTATACTTTGCCCGTCCTAGATGATGGTGAGCGTGAGAGTAATTTTTTCTACATGCTCGTGGGCATCCTTCAAAATTTGCCATGTCTATCCATAATGACACGAGGCTCTAATACAGTTCTAAAACTGGCGGAGCAGTGGTAGTTTGGTCATTCAATATATTTAGAAATCTGGTTAAGGACAAAAAGGGAGGACTGATGCAATCATGCAAAGATATAAATAGGGTGTAGGATCAGTCTTCTTCTCCTTCCCATCAAATCGTTCCTGATCTCAACAAACTCCTTCTTTCTCTCTCTAAAGGTCAGTCAATTCCATTTTGTTACTTTTCCTACTATGGTGATTCATATGTAGAAAAATTACCCTCCCCTTTTTATTTTCTCAATTTTTGGTTATTAAATTTGAAATCACACCTAGATCTACTCCTTTCTGGATCAATATCTTATTTGGGTACATCTGAAAATCATCAAATCTTGTTGATCAATGGATTTCTTTGATCAATTCAAGAAATGGGTATTGATTTATTGCATGATTGTTCAATTTGCTGATGGGTTTTATCTTCCTGGTAGTTTTCCTCATAACTATAATGTTGGTGATCAGTTATCTGTGAAAGTCAATTCCTTGACCTCCATTGATACTGAGATTCCATATAAGTATTATAGTTTGCCCTTTTGTAAGCCCTTAGAAGGTGTCAAGGATAGTGCTGAGAATCTAGGGGAGCTTCTTATGGGAGATAGAATTGAGAATTCCCCATATAGATTTAAGATGTATACTAATGAAAGCGAGATCTTTTTGTGCAAAACCAACCCATTATCAGCGGAAGAATTCAAAATTTTGAAGGAAAGGATTGATGAAATGTATCAGGTTAATCTGAATCTTGATAACCTTCCAGCAATTAGGTATATGAAGAAGGATAATTTTCTTCTCCGTTGGACTGGTTATCCAGTTGGCATTAAAGTTCAAGATACGTATTATATCTTTAACCATTTGAAGTTTAAGGTATTGGTTCATAGGTATGAGCACACCAATGTGGCTGGTGTCATAGGGACAGGAGATGGGGCTGAATTGATTACCACCGATGAAAAAAGTAGTGCGGATCGACAAGGTTACATGGTTGTTGGATTTGAAGTTGTTCCGTGCAGCTTTCAACATGATCCGAATTTGTTAAAGAATGTAGCAACATATGGAAAGTATTCTACCCCTATCAAATGTGACCCAGTTACAGTGGCAATGCCCATAAAAGAAGGCCAGTCAGTGACTTTTAGTTATGAGGTCTCTTTTGTGCAGAGTGATATTAAGTGGCCCTCGAGATGGGATGCATATTTGAAGATGGAAGGTGCAAAGGTTCATTGGTTTTCGATACTCAATTCCCTGATGGTGATCACTTTCCTTGCTGGTATAGTTCTCGTGATATTCTTGAGGACTATTCGTAGAGATTTGGCTCGGTATGAGGAGCTTGACAAGGAGGCTCAGGCACAAATGAATGAGGAATTGTCCGGGTGGAAGCTTGTGGTTGGAGATGTTTTCCGGGCTCCAGATAATGCAGAACTTCTTTGTGTAATGGTTGCAGATGGGTTCCGGATTCTGGGAATGGCAGTGACAACAATCTTCTTTGCTGCTCTTGGTTTTATGTCCCCGGCTTCTCGCGGTGCACTGATTACAGGCATGCTTTTCTTCTACATGTTTTTGGGTATTGTTGCTGGTTATGTTGCTGTTTGGCTCTCAAGGACAATTTCAAGTGATTCTTCTGGATGGTTTTCTGTTTCATGGAGAGTTGCTTGCTTCTTCCCTGGGATTGCTTTTCTTATACTAACCACGCTTAATTTCCTTTTGTGGGGAAGTCACAGCACAGGGGCTATACCATTTACTACGTTTTTAGTTCTGCTTTTACTTTGGTTTTGCATCTCTGTACCCCTTACCCTTTTGGGTGGATTGATTGGGACTAGGGCTCCACGTCTTGAGTACCCAGTTCGTACTAATCAAATTCCTCGTGAAATCCCAGCTCAAAGATTTCCTTCGTGGGCTTTGGTTCTTGGAGCTGGGACTCTTCCATTTGGAACACTCTTCATTGAGCTCTTCTTTATCATGTCTAGCATTTGGCTTGGCCGCGTTTACTATGTCTTTGGGTTTCTATTAGTTGTTGTAATCCTCTTAGTTGTGGTGTGTGCTGAAGTGTCTCTAGTCCTTACTTACATGAACCTTTGTGTGGAAGATTGGAGATGGTGGTGGAAATCCTTCTTTGCATCTGGTTCTGTTGCCCTCTATATATTCCTCTACTCTATTAACTATCTGGTTTTCGATCTCAAGAGCCTGAGTGGACCGGTGTCTGCTATTCTCTACTTGGGTTATTCGCTCTTCATGGTGTTGGCAATTATGCTTGCAACAGGTGCTGTCGGGTTCTTAACTTCTTTCATTTTTGTGCATCGCCTGTTTTCTTCAGTAAAGATAGATTGAAGGCCGTCAAGATTGATTCAATTCCCATGTTCATGGTGGTAATCCGTCAGGAGTGATCCTAGAAGCCAATTTTTCCTTTCATTTTTGGTAATTCATCTAATAGTTGCGGTGCTATTGGGTACCTATAGATGTAATAATGATCCTATCAAATTTTTTGTTTAGTTCTTTTCAGATGAAGATTGCTGCACTAGAGTGTTATGCTCTAGCACTTATAAAATTTTGCAAAGAATGATTAATGATCCTATCAAAAAAAATTGCACTTTTCTGATGAAAATGAGAATAATTTTCTCTCCACATTTCATTGTTTTTATGATAAGTTTTTACAGAGTTTTCATGGTATCAAAGCTTATGCTCGTGTAGAGCATCTTCCTTTTCTTTTCCTTTATCAGTTCTTGCTCATTAACTCTGCAACTCTAGATCATTTGAAAGATTCTTGGATTTCTATCATAAAGTAAAATTCATTTGATTGATTCAATCTGTTTCTATTCGAATATTATTTTTGCTTGAAGAATTTAATCATGGCTTCTGCATCAAACACACATGAAGAATCAAAACAGAGCATTGAAGATTTTCGTACGTTTGAATCTAACTCACATCCATTATTTCTACACAATAATGATCATCCAGGTATGATTTTAATCTCAAAGAAACTCAATGGAGCTGAGAAGTTTGCTACATGGAAAAGATCAATCAAAATTGCTTTATCTGCTAAGAATAAGATGATAATTACTGATGGAACATATCCTACACCTACTGAGAATTCAACCTTGTATAATCAATGGATGCGTGTGAATGATATGATATAAGCTAGATAATGAATACTGTTAGTGATGAAATCAGTGATAGTATGAAATTTGTTGAAAATGCCTTCTCTGTATGGAATGAATTGAATGAAAGATTTTCAAGCATTGACGACATAGGATTTATGAACTTCAAAAGGACATAAGCACTTTATGGTAAGAAAATCTATCAGTTGATATATATTATCACAAATTAAAAGACATGCTGCTGTTGAAGTAGTTTCTAAATGTACATGTGGTGCATCTAAAGCACAAGATGAACAGGAGCAAAGGAGGAAATTAATGCAGTTCTTAATGGGGCTACATGATAGTTTTACAACTGCAAGGGGTCAAATCCTCATGATGAGTCCTTTACCTATAGTGACTCATGCATACTCTTTGATCAAACAAGATGAAAAACAAAGGCAAGGTTATCAGACTGGAAATACAAATTCTAATGTCATGGCTTTTACTTCTAGTACTGGTTTTCAAACCGGTTCTACTTCTGGTTTTCAAAACAGAAAAAGATTTGTTATAATACTCAGTATAAACCTCAAGTTTCTAAAGAAGGCATGGAATGCAGTTATTGTCATGGCAAGAATCACATTAGAGAGACTTGCTTCAAACTTAATGGTTATCCTAAAGGACATCCTTTATACAATAAACCTAAGACTCAATTATCTGGATCTAGTAACACCTCTGGGATGACTAAGAAAGGCAATTTCACTCAAAGAACTGGTAATTTTTCTCAAAAGAGTTATGTTTATACTGGACCAAAGGCAATGCAAGCTCAGTCTGAGGAAACTCAAAGTCCTTCTGAGGATTATGGCAGATTTGAGCAGCTTGAAACAAAGTTTGATCATATAATGAGCATCATTGACAAAGGAAAATTCAAAGATTTTTCTATAGCTGATGATCATCTGGCAGGTATTGTTCTTTCATTACATACTCATTCAGTTAAACCTGATATTCAGTGGATCATTGACAGTGGAGCAACAGATCATATGTGTTGTGATATTACCCTTTTTACCTCCATCATGTCTATTGCACCTATTCAAGTGGTGCTTCCTACTGGATCATGTATCTCAGTTACAAAAGCTGGTTCAGTCTGGATTAATCCTAAGCTATCATTACACAATGTCCTATACATTCCTACTTTTCATTATAATCTTTTGTCTATCAGCAAATTCACATATGATACTAATTGTTGTGTCAAATTTTCTATACATGGTTGTGAGTTTCAGGACCCGTACCAGATAAGCATACTTGCAACTGGTGAGTGCAAGAATAGCTTATATTACATAGACATCCCTTCTAATAAAAGCAAGGCTATTTGCACTGTTGTTGGTACTACTGATAATTCCCTTTGGCACAACGTTTAGGTCATACTTCATATAAAGTTCTAGGCAAAATACCTATTGTATCAGACAATTTGTCTAACAATTGTAACACTCCTTGTTTGATATGTCCTTTAGCCAAACAAATAAAAGTTCCATTTCCTGTTAGCAATTCTAAAGCTGGTAGTCCATTTGAACTTGTGCATTGTGATCTATGGGGGCCTTATAGGTTAATTACTGTCAATGGATGCAAGTATTTTCTTACACTTGTTGATGATTATTCTAGAACAGCTTGGACTTTTCTTTTGACTACCAAACAACATGTTTGCTCTACTCTTCAAGATTTTATTTTGTATACTCAAAATCATTTTGGTACAAAAATTAAAACATTGAGATCTGATAATGGTACATAATTTATGTGGAAAGAAGTCAAACTGTTACTTTCTCGTTTTGGTATTGTTCATCAAAGTTCTTGTACTCATACTCCTCAACAAAATGGAAGGGTTGAAAGGAAGCATAGGCAGTTACTTGAAATTTCTAGAGCCTTACGATTTTAGAGTTCTACTCCTAAACATTTTTGGGGATATTGTTTATTAACTGCAACATACATTATCAACAGGTTACCAACATCTATTTTACAATTTCAAACACCTTATGAGTTGCTGTTTAACAAGCCTCCAGAGTATAATCATTTGAAAGTGTTTGGCTGTTTGTGTTTTGCTTCAGTACATCATCCTGATAAATTAGATCGTAGAGCTATTCCTGCAGTTTTCATAGGCTATCCACATAATCAAAAAAGATGCAAATTGTATTCTTTGAAAGACAAGACTATATTTGTTACAAGACATGTTTTGTTCCATGAACATATTTTTCCTTTCAAATCTGACTTCAATCAGATTCCAATCTCATTTCTTCTTCGTTGAATGATCCTTATTGGCATTCCACTGTCAATCCTTATGTTAGTTCTTCCTCTCCCATTATCAGTTCTTCAATCTCACCCATTTCTTCTGAATCACATATTACTTCACATAATGATTCTCCTCTCCAACACAATGCCCCACTTATTCCACTAAGAACATCATCGATACAGAAAACTACTCCTTTATGGATGCAAGATTATCATGTTTTTGGAATTCCAAGTGTGAATACCATCACTGTTTCTAATGTATCTAACAAGTATGCATTATCTCAATATCTTACCTATGATAAGTTGCCATCCTATCATCAATCTTTTATGGCATCCATCTCTGCCCAAACAAAACCATTGTTTTATCATCAAGCTATGCATAATCCCAAGTGGATTGAGGCTATGCATAAAGAATTAAAAGCTCTTGAAGACAATAAAACTTGGATAGTTCAAGCTTTATCTCCTGAGAAGAAATCCATTGGTTGTAAATGGATTTATAAAATTAAACACTATGCAGATGGCACAATTGAAAGATACAAGGCACGATTAGTTGCTAAAGGTTTTACACAGTCTGAAGGAGTTGATTATCATGAGACTTTTGTACCAGTAGCAAAAATGGTAACTGTAAGAACCCTTTTGGCTTTAGCCACAGATAGACAATGGCATGTGCATCAACTTGATGTTAACAATGCATTTTTTCATGGTGATTTAGATGAAGAAGTCCATATGAACTTACCACAGGGTTGAACACCTAATTTTCCTTCTACATCAACTTCTAGACCTGTTTGTAAATTGCTCAAATCCTTGTATGGACTTAAGCAGGCTTCTAGAAAATGGTTTGAGAAACTGACTGCAACACTACTACAATTGGGATATACACAATCACATGCGTATTATTCATTGTTCACCATTACTACTACAGATTCTTTTACTGCTGTTTTAGTACATGTTGATGACATCTTGGTTTGTGGAAACAATGAGGATCATATTACTAAATTGAAAGTTTTTCTCGACAATCAATTTAGTATAAAGGATGTTGGTTTGATCTCCTATTATATGGGTATTGAAGTATTTCGAACTTCTGAAGGTATCTCATATTTCTCCTATTGTTAGTATCTCATATTTCTCTTAGTCAGAAGAAATATGCTCTGGATCTAGTCAAAGATGCTGGTCTTTTAGCTAGTAAGCCTTTGATTATTCCCATGGATACTAACAAACGACTCCAAGCTGACGAGGGACTTTTATTATCCGCTAGTGATGCTTCTTTATACAGACGTTTGATAAGCAAACTTATGTATTTAACCATCACTAGGCCTCATCTCTCCTTTACTGCTCAACATCTTAGTCAGTTTGTTTCTGCACCAAGAGAGCCTCATTTCAAAGCTCTTCTCAGAGTTCTTCGCTATGTTAAGTTTACTATTGGCCAAAGTTTATGGTTTTCTGCTGCAAATTCTTTTGAATTAGTTGGCTATAATGATAGTGATTGGAGTACTTGTAAGCAATCCAGACGATCCATTACTGGATATTGTTTTCTACTTGGTTCTTCTCTTATTTCTTAGCAAGCTAAGAAACAAACAGTGGTCTCTCGTTCCTCTGCTGAAGCAGAATATCGAGCTTTAGCTATGACCACTTGTGAACTATTGTGGCTTCATGGATTGTTAGCTGATTTACAGGTTATAGTTTCTAAGCCTACATTTATTCATGTTGACAATAGTGCTGCCATCAACATTGCATATAATCCATTTCAACATGCTCGTACCAAACTTATTGAGCTAGATTGTCACTTTGTGCGTGATAAGGTTCTTGATGGTATCATTCAACCTGTCTATATTTCTACAACAGCTCAATTGGCAGATATTTTCACCAAACCTTTGACTCACTATTCTCACTGGACTATCCTTTCCAAGTTGAACATGTGCAATCCTTGCACACCTTCAACTTGTGGGGGGGGGGGGGATATTAAGGATACTACAGATACTACAGCACCAAATCATGTGCAGCAGCTCAACCACGTGACACTACTAAAGGCCTGAAGCTTTCCATGATAAAGTACCTCAGCATTGTGACAGATGATAGAAGTGTGAACACATCTAGTCCTTATGATGGAGCAGAGAAGCACTGGAACAGTGCTGATCACTTGATAGTGAGAGCTAGCAAATTTATATACTATAGTTATATTAGAATTAACTAGAGTTAGTGGTGAGGTTAGCTTATCTTTCAAGCAAAGTTCTTGGTATAAATAGTTTTGGTGTGTGTATGTTTTTACTTACTGTTTTGTAATACTTTTCTGATGAAAATGAGAATAATTTTCTCTCCACATTTCATTGTTGTTATGACAAGTTTTTACAGAGTTTTCAAAAGTTTCTAGCTGATCGAGCAACAGGTTCACATTGTTGCAGAGAATAATAACTGGCGGATATTTTTACAAAATACCTTAGAAATTATATATAATTAACAATCTTTTGCTAGAGTAGGCCAAGTGATTTTCTGTTATTGCCACTTTTATATTAAGTATGATTCAGTCATCTTCTGTTACAAGCTTGGAATAGTTCTTATTTTTTAGCAATACGAAGTATCTCAACCTAAAGGGGAAGGGACAAAGGTACCACCAGAAAGACCTGAAGTACATCTATCTATCTTGTGTCTACAGAAGCTGGAAAAAAGGTAGGTAGGTATAATTCATTTCTGGGAAGCCCTTGTCTCCTGTCACGACTATATAAGATCATTAAGAAATTCAAGAATTAATGTTGGCTGGGAAAATAAGGTAAACCTTATGAAGGTTTGGTGACTGAATTTTACTCTAATATGGTATTGCCTTTTCATACTACTGCTGTAGAAGCTAGCTGTGTGTTAGAATTTCTTTGAGAATTCATGTTATCTATGATTTGTCCAAACTCTCATTCACTCAGTGAACCGCATATTGATATTTAAGTACCAAAATATGGTATTCGTCAAAATTTTCTTTATTATTTTACCTATAATTATTAATTGCACAGATATTAGTAGGATTGGATGCTCAAACATCACATGCATTTGTACTAAATTATTTATAAAACAAATAATTTTTTGATTCAACTAAAAAATAATAATTGTTAACGCCAAAATCTTTCTCCACGTCCCAATCACGAAAGACGTCCTGATCTTGCACAGTAAACACGATAACACCACAAGCTTGACGGCCGGACCGCCGGGAGATAGCTCAGGCGTGAGAATTAGTATGTCTGTTCACAATGTTAACTCAAGAGGATGATAATATCTAGTGTAATGAATGAGATGATAATTCTCTGTTGTGTGTGTGAATATATGAAATACGTACCTCCTTGTGAAGACTTACTCGGTAGGATATAATATCTTTGCCTGGATTATTGTGCCACCTACTGCCATCTGACATATCCCCCTGATCTGATGGGTTCTGCCGACTGCATGGAGCTTATCCACTGCTTTTGGCTGTTGTTCACACCGCCGGCTGACTATAATCCCATTCACATTAATGCAGGGCAGGTATCTTGGTCAACTGTCATACTATATCATCATTACAAGTCAAAGTAATAGATATTAAGTGACCCAATGGATTAAATGAAGTCAACATAATGATTGGGCCCAACGAGCCCAATGGCTTAATTAATAAAAGCCCAATGGGTTAAATTAATAAATGAGCCCAATCTACCCGGCCCAAAATAGGAGAAATATCATGCCCCAACAATAATCTTGTGCGTAGCTTTAAGGTCATTTACATTTAGGTTGTAATAGAATTTCCAACAATAAACACTCATTTTGTGAATCTCTTTATTCATTCTTCATCACTTTAGTATGCCATAATCATATAATTCATTGCAGTACAACATTACACGTCTCTCAATTTCCAGCTTCCCCCCCCCCAAGAACTAATGGAGTTTTTGCACATACAGGCCAATTACAAGAGCCAATAAAAGAGCCAATACACAATACATCACTTTCCTTGTCATCTTCATCCCGCTGCTCGAATCGCTTTCATGTTTTTGATTATTCCCTGGAGCCATTTCTGGCATATTTTTTGCCTGCCCATTCTCCTTTTCTTTGGCTTTTTCAGAAAAACTTGAATCATTTTCTGCTGGAGCATTGCTTTTCTCATCTATATGCCCGGCTGGATTGTTTACAGTCTTGGGAGATTCTGGTGCTTTGGTACTGGTTGGCTTTTCTTCATCATCTTGTTTTTCTGCTGAAGGTGCTGCTTTAGTACTACTGGTTGGCTTTTCTTCATCATCTTGTTTATTCTCTTCTGCAGTACTAGCTAGGATCAGTTTTGGCAGTGTGATGTAAAGTATGAGGTTCTCAAATTTGGCGGTGATTTTGCTGATGTCAACATGTGTAGAGACAGGGAATGTCTTCTGGAAGCGGCGCCAAATATTATCGCCAACCGGGTGTTCACCACTGATAATCAGGTTTCTTGTTTTAGTTAACTGAACTCTGAGTTGCTCCTTTTTAAAACCTGTAGAATTAAGCTATCTTATGAAATTAAACTAGATGCCTTGTCATAGGCAACATTAATTTCATCTACTCCGCATGCATGCATGCATGCATAACCAACTAGAAAATAATAAAGTGGCATGCATCATCACCTGATAGGTAGACGAGAAGCGTGTCGCAATCTGCCTCCTCTATCAGCTCTGTTTGAGGTGCAAAATCTTGGTACACTCTAGCTGCTGCTGCTGCCTTCTGCATTGCATCCATCTTGCTCTGTATGTATGAGTGAATTGAATGAGATAGAAAGGTGTCGAGTCCCCTGAATTTATATACATTTGGGTAGATTGTTTTGGATGGCAATGTGCTTTCTTTTCTTGTGTTGGGACCTAAAGTTATGCCTTCTTTTTCTTTGTAGCAAAATGTTTAAAAGCATTTAGATACATAATAACTTCCCTTTTAGGCAAAGTATAACTTCTTTGTTTCCATTCTACTCATTCGCATGTTTCATTTATCTAAGATTCTTTAATGGCATTTCCCCTCCCCTCCCCCCTAAAGATTTGCTTGATTCTTAGATTCTTTTTTATTTTTATAATTTGAATGAGATAATTTTTTGAGTTTTGAATAGCAAGAGCTGCTGTTTTTCCCCAAAGTTCTTTTTAGCTCAATAAATTAATGCATCTCAAAGTTTTGAATACACCCTAACTTTTGAATAGTTAAAACATCAATTTTTTTTTAAAAGTGTAATTAAATACGTTTTAAACTGTATTTTAGTCTATTTTAAATTAAAATTTGGGTGGTAAATTAATTTGAAGCACCTTAAATGATTGATGATATGCCATAAAGAGTAGGTGAATCAAAAAACGTCAACATAAATTTTTATAATTAAGATTACATTTAATAATATATTTTGCTTAGTTCTTTCCTATCTTCTAAAAGGAGCCAACTGCCGATTTCATTCGTAAATACACAAATTTTGTACCAACAGGAGTACCGGACAACAGAGAAGAGTTACCATGTGCGACAAAAAAACCCTTTTTTTTACGTTTTATAAAACTAGGCAAATAACGGACGTGAGACTTTTTAATAAATAAATGTTAAGGTCAAGATTTATCAACGCGTCTCAATCATTAAAAGTACGCCTAATTTTGAATTAAAACAAAATCAAACACGAAATTTGTCGGCTTATGTTGGATAATTTCGGTGTAAGAATAAGTACAAACTGAATAAAGTTTTAACAATGAAGATTTTATGCTATAGCGCTGAAAATAATATTGTGTACCTGAGAACCAAAGGTGATTAGTATATAATTTTTAATGGGATTGAATTAAATAAAAAATTGTTAAATTCACAACAAAAAATGTTATTTCCACAATAAAAGTTTCGTTGTTGTCGACGTCGGGATTTTTTGATGTCTCTTTTCGTTACTTGTTCTTTGATTTTCTCATGTTAATGTGAGATTTGTTTGAAAAAACAAGTGAAAAAGGTCCGACATGTGTAATGTCGACGATTTGACTTTAAGAGTCGCCAGTTGGTGTATTTAACTGGTTGCACCAACGCAACCGAAAAGGTTTGCACATTGACCCAGTGATGTGACACTACTAAACGGATTTGTGAAACTGAGATTAATTAAGGGTTCAGGGTCTTGGTTATGCAGAGGGAAGGTTTTAGGCACCCCCCGACATTTGTGTTGCCACGGTGACCACCACTTCTCCAAAAAATTGTTATATGAATGTGTGTGTGGATCAATGTGCAATTATTTGGAAGTAGTGTTAAAACAATATCACCAAAAAATTGAAGTTCATTTAACCCAATTGGCAACAAATTCAAAAAATTTCAAAATTTAAATTGTCAAACAAAGAAAACCCTAATTTAGTTTCCTCTTAATTCCAAAATACACCAAAATCGCCAAAAATATTAAAGTTCATTTAACCCCAACCAACAACAAATTCAAAAAAACTTCAAATTTTAAATAATCAAACAGAAAAAGTCCTAATTTAATTACCTCTTACGTCTGAAATTCAAATCAAAGCATGGATTAGGGTTTGATACACAGGGGCCGGGTAGCGGTGTTGCAAAAATGTAGGAGACGGGAGATAGAGAGAATTTTCTGTTGTAGAGAATTTAGGTCATTTTTGTTTGCAAGGATTATAATCCCAGGATTATAATTCATGAGATTATATCTCAAGACTATTAATTCTAGAATTAAATAGTCATTGTCACATGTTTGTTTTTTATGAGATTATTCATGGGATAACTTAAAATAATGTTATGTTTGTTTTTTTCAGGATTAATTAAATGATTGGATAAAAAATATCGTTTGGACTATTACACCCTTACCAATAATAACATATTTTAAATTATAATATAAACTTGTTTATACATAAAAAATGATGAACAATTAATTATATTTTTCTTGTATATAAACAGTTGGGTAACTGATTTATCAACAGACGTGAGGTTTTTGATAGAGAAAGAGGAATTGAAATGTGAATGGAATCTCCCCATATGCAGATAAGGATAAAAGGAGTGAAGAAATGAAGTGATAATAGAAAAACTATGTAGCTGTAGAGAGATAGATATAGTAGTATTTTGGAGAGAGAAAGAGCTCAGTGGAATAGTTGTAAGCGGAAAAATGGTCGAGAAAAACGTTTGGAAGAATACGAAAAAGGTTAGGTTAATTGTGAAAGATATTATGGTGATTTTAGAAGAAGGTTGAGGTTAATTTTGTCTAAAAAAATTTAGTCACAAATGGTGAGGATTATAATACCTGGTTGACACCATTCCCAAACGGTTCAATGTCGATGTACTCAACAGCACGACAAACGTGTTCTCTCCTCTAAAGGTAGGTCTGGTCTGCTTTCTTTTTAGAGGTAGGAAACTTGAGAGCTTCACTTTTTCCAATATCCCCAAGCTAGGAATTAAGCAGGGAATTTAACATATTAAGTTACTAAAGTCTAAATGAAAGTCTCACAGCTACTTCTGGCAGTTTCACTACACTCTGCAATTTATATTACTGCATAAATTTTACTTCCAATTTCCTAACTTCTAAAAATACATGCATGCCAAGTGCCAAAATTAAAGATATACTTTGACTTATTGAATTTAATTTGTAATATTTTAAAAGTTATATTATTTCTTTTAAGTTTTGTAAGTAATT
Source organism: Panax japonicus (assembly GCA_020205505.1). Lineage (NCBI taxonomy): Eukaryota > Viridiplantae > Streptophyta > Magnoliopsida > Apiales > Araliaceae > Panax > Panax japonicus. Next base: position 74,651,246 of record CM035110.1, read on the forward strand.
AATATTGTAATTAGTGACGCTTTTATGACTAATCTCCAATTTTTACTCTAAACTTTAACCCTACAATTGATTTGTATCCTAATTTATTTTGAATTAAATACACTCTAAATTTTGAGTTTCAAAACAATTTGCACCATTCTTACCTTCTACGTCTAAATAATTTGCACTCTAGCATAAATCCATTTTAAGGTTAAACATACCATCATAATAATTGTTTATATTAAAATTGACTTCAAATATTTGTAATATATAGAGAGAGAGCAAGGATCAAGTGCATCCTCATCCGTGCTCACCCCCCTTTAGCGACGAATCCGGCGACGATTCGGTCATACAACCGTCGTCTATATTTTTAGCGACGGACAACATATAGCGTCGCTAAAAGTATAAAATTAATTAGCTGATAATTTATTTATTTATTTATTTAATTTATATAAAGGGGCACACTTGAAAAAATTCGCCCTGGGCCTTTGAAAACCAGGACCGGCTCTGACTCTCAGTCTCAGATCTTATCGAAGACGACGAAGAGGACTCCACTCTCAGTCTCACTACTCGCTAGTCTCAGATCTGTATACAAGATCTTATCTCTCTCTGATCTAGTGATCTCAGTCTCGACTCTCGAACTCTCGTCTTCTTGGCGCCGGAGACCCTTCATCGCGAACTCTTGAACCGACGAACTCTCAGATCTCGGCGTCGGCCGCCGACGACAGCTTTCCATTTGATTCTTTTTATGAGATCTGAGATCTGTGTTGTTATTTCTTTCTTGAAGTGTTATGGAACTGTGTTGTTTACAGATTGCAGTGTCAAACTGACAGCTTTCCATTTGATTCTTTTTATGAGATCTGAGATGTGTTATTGAAATGTTTATGGAACTGTGTTGTTTATGGAACTGTTAATGAATTGTAGGAACTGTTTTGTTTATGGATTGCAGGAACTAAACTGTGTTGATGCTATTTCTTTTTAATTCGGTTATTAACCGAATAACCGAATATCTTATTCGGTTATTCGGTTAGTACAAAATTCGATTACTTGTTCGGGTAGTTAAAACAGCGTTTTTTTGGATACCGATTATAACCGAAATACTGATTCGGTTCGGTTATTAACCGAATGCTCAGTCCTACAGTGCCGGCACTGACTCAAAAGCCTTCTTGGACCTACGTGAAACCCTTCTAACGTGTGTCCTATTTCCAACAGGACAACAGAGATGGTCCAGGGTTTAAGAGTTACCACGTGCGACAAAAGCCCTTTTTGTTGCGTTTTATGCACTGACACTAGTGAGCTTTAATCAGCTAAAATATTCCCTTATCTTTCGTTTTTACTGTTTATTGACTTTGGGAGAACCACAGAGAGAGAGGGGAAGTTTTTGTTGATATGGAGGAGAGAGAAAACGTTGATACTGTTGTGCTTGCCATTAATGGAGAGAGGTTTGAGGTATTTGGTGTACACCCATCTACTACTTTACTTGAATTCTTGCGTTCTCATACTCGATTCAAGTGTGTCAAGCTCAGTTGTGGTGAAGGTGGGCCATCAATTTTTTCATATTTTTTTTGTAACTGGGTTCATGGGTTTTTTACCTGCGTCTGTGTAATCTTTATATGTTTTTATGTATGGATATATACTGGGGAAATTTGATATTTTTTTATTCTTATGTGAAATTGGATGTTTTGGTGTGTTATTTGATTTTGACTATGTTTCTGCTTGTTTCTGATTCTTTGTTTAAATTTTTGATAAAAATGGGATTCTGACACTAGATAGAAACTTGGGTTGAGTACTATTGTGAATAGAAGGTTGACTATTTTGATTTTTTTTCTTCTGGGGAACATATTGATTGTGTTTAGATTTGTTGCTAATGTTTGTCAATTAGAGCTTCCTTGTATTTAAATGATTGCTTTGCAAATTTTGTATGGGGATAAATTGTCCTCTGTTCATATTTTTGGTTTAATGTTAGGCAAGCTTAACTCAGAGGAGGTTTTAACTAAATACTTCAGGCCCATTGTTTAATTTCTCATCTATTTCAATAGGCCACCAAACTGAGACTAGGATCTTATTTTTGGTAATTTTATTACTAAACAATGTTCACCTTAATTGTTCAATTATTGTCATAAGCTTTGAGTATTTACAGACCTATCTTGAATGTTTTATATCTTACAAATTCTTTCCATCTCAGGTGGTTGTGGTGCTTGTGTCGTTTTACTGTCAAAATATGACCAGGTTCTCAGAAAAGTCTAGGATTACACTGTGAGTTCATGTCTTACGCTTCTTCACAGTGTAAATTATTGTTCAATTACAACAAGTGAAGGACTTGGAAATAGGAAACATGGGTTCCACCCAATTCATGAAAGGATTTCCGGTTTTCATGCGTCTCAATGTGGTTTCTGCACACCCGGAATGTGTATGTCACTCTTCTCGGCACTTGTCAATGCCGAAAAAGAAGATAGGCCTGAGCCCCCTCCATGATTCTCAAAACTTACTGTTTCTGAAGCTGAAAAGTATATCAGGGAATCTATGTCGATGTACTGGATATCGACCCATTGCGGATGCCTGCAAAAGTTTTGCTGCTGATGTGGATATGGAGGATTTGGGAACTAATTCGTTTTGGAGATCGGGAGAGAGTAATGAAGTTAAACTTAGTAGATTACCGTTTTATAATTCAAAAGATCATGTTTGTACATATCCTGAGTTCTTGAAGAAAGAAGCCGAGTCCGCACTTCTTTTGGGTTCCAATAAAATATCTTGGTATAGTCCTCACTCTTGAGGATCTTCAAAACTCTTTGAAAAAGAATTTTGGTACGCGGACGAAGTTAGTTGTTGGTAACACGGGGATGGGTTACTACAAGGAATTCGGTCAATACGACAAATACATTGATCTGAGGAATATCTCTGAGCTTTCATCAATTAGAAGGGACGACACAGGGATGGTCATTGGAGCAACTGTCACAATCTCTCAAGCCATTTCAGCTTTGAAGGAAGAAATAGACGGTGCATTATGTTCAGAAGGGGTGCTTATTTTTAAAAAGATTGCTTCCCATATGGAGATGATTGCTTCAAAGGCCATTAGAAACTCAGCTAGTGTAGGGGGAAATGTGGTTATGGCACAAAGAAATCATTTCCATCAGATATTGCCACAATACTTCTTGCTGTGGGTTCTACAGTTAATATAATGACAGATCGGAAACAGGAGAATCTTACACTGGAGGAGTTCTTGTCAAGGCCGCCATTGGAGCCACGTGGTGTGCTTTTGAGTATCCAAGTTCCATGCTGGGGGTCATTAAGTAATAGCTTCTCTATGAAAACTGACAGTAAGTTGCGGTTCGAAACTTATCGTGCTGCTCCCCCCGGCCACTTGGAAATGCATTGCCCTATCTAAATGCTGCTTTTGTGGCTATTGTTTCTCCAAGTAAAACTGGAGTTGTTATAAATAAGATTAGGTTGACTTTTGGTGCTTTTTTGACCAAACATGCAAAAAGGGCATGGAAGGTTGAGGAATACTTATCTGGAAAATTTTTAAGCGTTGGTGCTCTTTATGAAGCTGTTAAATTAGTTAGGGCTGCTGTGGTACCTGAAGATGGAACTTCAGACGCTACTTATCGGTCAAGCTTGGCTGTTGGTTATCTTTTTGAGTTTCTTTACCCCTTGGTTGATGGTGGTGCTGTAGTTTCTAATGGTTGATTGACCGAAAACACTGACAACTTCCTGGAAAAGGCTTTCAAAACAGAAGTTGATAACAAGCAGAATTGTAACTTTAGGGAAGCAGCACTATTGTCATCAGGAAAGCAGGTGGTAAATTCAAGCAAAGAGTATCCCATTGGTGAACCAATTATAAAATCCGGTGCTTCTATTCAAGCTTCTGGTTAGTTATGCCTCATTTGCTATCTATATTTCATTTTGAGCATTACTTAATTTAGTGCATCAAATTTTCACTGCCAAACTTCTGTTTACTGAATTGTCAATTGCTGATTATTGGAGAGAATCATCTGGTTTTGAAGCAACACTGATATTAGGAATGCCCAAAAGTATAAACTTTTTACTTTAATTTTTTATTTAAAAAAATTTAGTTAGAATTATTTACTTAACTTTTCTATGATCCTCTCTTGCCCTCTTGATATTAATTTTAATTTGGCATTAAAAAAAGAGAGTTTATTTCTAGTCCTTTTGTGTTCTCTCTTCGTCTCTCTCCTCTCATGTACGTTTGAGAATATTATAATACTTTAGCGATTAAAACATCCAAACTATATATAAATAAATTATATCCAGCTCACTGTTTCCTAACCAATCTTGTAGGTGAAGCTGTTTATGTAGATGATATTCCTTCACCAACAAACTGTCTTCATGGTGCATTTATTTATAGCACAAAGCCTTTGGCAAGGGTGAAGAATGTCAACTTCAAGTCTAAGTCGCTACCAGAAGGTGTAACTGCTGTTATATCTTTCAGTGATATCCCAAGAGGAGGAGAGAACATAGGAGCCAAGACAATGTTTGGTACAGAACCTTTATTTGCTGATGATCTTACCAGATGTACTGGTCAGTGTCTTGCTTTTGTGGTAATTTAGTTGTACCATAGCTATTATCTATGCCATCCACTTTATGATCAAATGAATTTGGTTTGTATGTATATATTGAATGCAATGACTTGATTAGGTTGCAGATACACAGAAGGGTGCAGATAGGGCGGCATCCATGGCCGTAGTTGATTATGATACTGAAAATTTAGAACCACCGATTTTAACTGTTGAAGAGGCTGTTGAGAGATCTAGCTTCTTTGAGGTTCCTCCCTTCCTATGTCCAGCACAGGTTGGGGATTTCTCAAAAGGCATGGCTGAAGCTGACCACAATATTCTCTCTGCTGAGGTACTTCTGACAATTTTTTTTATACCTATTCTGATATTCTTAGCCATCTTATGGAGTACTATATTGGTTCTAAATTTTGATATCATTTCTTCACCTTTTAAGTTGTTTGTGTTATGATATTCCTTTTGAGATCCAGCTCAAACTTGGGTCGCAATATTATTTTTATATGGAAACACAAACTGCCCTTGCTATCCCAGATGAAGATAACTGCATGGTGGTTTACAGTTCGATTCAGGCTCCTGAGAATGCAGAAAAAGTAATTGCAGGATGTCTTGGTATTCCTGAACATAATGTTCGTGTAATTACAAGAAGGGTTGGAGGAGGATTTGGAGGCAAGGCAATAAAAGCTATGCCTGTGAGTATACATTCTCTCTGATTCCTAGATAATTCAATTTTCAGAAAATAGCTAATCCAGTTCTGAGAGGTGCGCTTTTAAGTTTATCATTTTTCAATAAAATATAATTTTACAATTTTTTGAAATATGTTCTCAATGTAGTTATAAACTTCATTCTGATTTTGGAATATGCCTATTTATTCAGCTAGATAAGTAATGGAATCACGTATTTACTTGCTCTGAAATTTATTGTTGTGGGTTGCAAGATCATAAAACACTCCCAATGTGAGGAGAAGAAGTGCTAGGATGACTGCAAAGAAGTTAAGGCCTTTAGGGAGAGTGTAAAATTGGAGAGCAGTAGAATACATGCAATAAGGAGATACGCAGCAGTAAAAATAGCTCCCTCCAAGAGGGGGAACCCCCATGGTAAATAGAATAGCCGAGTAACCTCCCAAATATGTCCATGTTACATGTAAAATGTGTATTGCTGTCAAATATAACTCAAACCTCGAGTTAGCTGTTGACAAAGTATCAGTATTTGGAGACATTTCTATATCTCCTATAGATAGATGTCGTTTTCCTTCCATGTCTAACTTATCATATTCTTTGAGATATTTGGGATATAAAAATAGTCTTATGAATATATGATTGATGGATGGGTTGGTAAAATTAGTCCATTGGTTGTGCTAATTTATTTTTATTTGGAAGCCAAATTTGTGGACCAATGTTCCTTACTTTTCTTATAACATTAATTGCAACTAACTTTCAAAATTAGCAGCCTGTTGCATGAAGAGAGTTTGCAGTTATTCATATGAAGTTTATTATGATTGTATGTCTTGGGTTCTGAACAATATATAATAGTTACAGACATTTATGATTCCCAAGAAATGTTTCCCCTCTTCAATCTCTCTCTCTCTCTCTCTCTCTCTCACACACACACAAACACACACACTAACACACACTCCTACACACGAGTGTTATATAGTTTTTTGGGTTATGCAACTGACTCTTCCTTTGTGTTATGATAAGGTTCTGTTATTTTTTTAGCTATAAAAGGGGGTTCTTTTACTTTTTTTCCGACATTCATTTTGATGCAAGCACTTGATATATTTCATTTCAGATTGCAACATCATGTGCACTTGCAGCACATAAATTGGGCCGTCCTGTACGGATGTATCTTAATCGCAAGACCGACATGATAATGGCCGGAGGAAGACATCCCATGAAGATAACATATGATGTTGGGTTCAAATCTAATGGGAAGATCACAGCCCTAAACCTTGATATTTTAATCAATGCAGGGATGTCTACGGATATAAGCCCCATATTGCCACACATATGCAATATAAAGGTATGCAAGACAAACCATTCCAGTAAGTCTGCAATGCGGGCCCCTGGGGAAGTGCAGGCATCTTTTATTTCGGAAGCCATAATAGAACATGTCGCATCTACACTTTCTATGGAAGTGGATTCTGTCAGGTACAAAAATCTTCACACATTTGATAGCCTTAATTCATTCTACAAGCATAGTGCTGGAGAACTTGTAGATTATACTTTGCCTTCTATCTGTGGGATAAATTGGCATCATCTTCAAGCTATAACCAAAGGATTGAAATGATACATCTGTTTAATCAACGTAACTTATGGAGGAAAAGGGGAATTTCCCGTGTTCCCATTGTGCATGAAGTGACCGTGAGACCAACCCCAGGGAAAGTAAGCATTCTTTCTGATGGGTCTATTGTTGTAGAAGTTGGTGGGATTGATCTCGGGCAGGGTCTCTGGACTAAGGTAAGACAAATGACTGCATATGCTCTCAGTTCAATTCAATGTTATGGAACTACAGACCTCTTGGACAGGGTGCGTATTGTGCAATCAGACACATTGAGCTTAATTCAAGGGGGGTTTACTGCTGGAAGCACAACTTCTGAATCAAGCTGTGAAGCGGTTAGACTTTGCTGCAACATTTTGGTTGAACGACTATCCCCTCTTAAGGAAAAGTTGCAGGAGCAAATGAGTTCCTTGAAATGGGAAACATTAATTCACCAGGTACCTATCTTCTCTATTGAAAATTTGTTCTAGACCTCTAAATTTCTTTTACCTTTGACGAGTATAAAACATTGATGAAGGAATAATCTGTACTATATCACAATTTGATGCATGTGGGCTTTATTTGAGTTCTGTTAGAAGTGCAGGATCCTTTCCTCACAGTCCTGTGGCATGTCTGCAATGTATGACGTACTAGCTATTTCTGTTTTATTACATGCCTTTACCAAACTAGAGTTTTTAACAAATTAAGTAGTTGTGATTAAATGTATGTGTGGAAGAAACTTGTTCTACCTAAAAATGAAATTTTTTAGCATGAAACTACATAGATTGTAAAGGTTTTTTTCAACATGGCAAGCTTGGGAAATTTAAAAGCAATACCAAATCTTCGTTGTCGAAAACCAAATAAAGGTCTACATGAACATCTCACCATCTAGTCCTAGGGATTTTTGAGAAGCATCAAGCAGAATAGCTGATATGAAAATCCTTGCGATTGTCAAAAATGAAATGTTTGAGTAGCATTAGATGTTTTTAGAGTATATATCTTCTCCCACGTTGAATACATTGAGAAAATATGTTTAGTATATAACGACTTGGGCCAACTCTTCTCATTATCAATTGGTTTTGAGTTAGAGAGCTTGATGTCTTTATATACTAGATTTTGTGACCATTTTATAAATGGTATCTGAGCAGGCTATCATTGGGTCTAATTAAATACTTTTCTTAGTCTTCATTCTTACCCACTTGCAATCCATAGGGTCAAAGTTACTCATTTCTTAACTAGTACCACTTATCAATTGGGCCAATAGTTGTCCGTGGTCTTCTGGGCTTATCTTGTGACTAGCTTCTTCCGCTTGATTATATTGTGTGGGTCTTTATATTCATCAGGTCCATGTGCAACCCTCGATACACCGCGTTACACGTGAGGAGTGTTAGAGTATATATTTTGTCCCACTTTGAATACCTTGAGAAAATATGTCTAGTATATATTTACTTAGGCCTCATCACCAATTATTTTGAGTTTGAGAGTTTGATGTCTTTATATACTAGACTTTAGGCCTATTTTATAAATTTAACAAATATTTATATAACAATTTCTATAGCTCACTCTTGATTGTGTAAATTTTGTTATTTATTCTTCGATATCATTTTTTTCTCTTTTCCTTAACATGCAGGCAAGTGTGCAAGCTGTACACTTATCAGCAAGTTCTTACTTTGTACCTGACTTCACTTCCGCACATTACCTGAATTATGGTGCTGCAGTGAGTGAGGTGAGTTGTCCATCACACCTTTCTCCAGGGGTGGAACCAGGATTTCGATCCAGCAGGGGAGAATTTTAACTAATTTTTTTTAAAAAAAATAAAACTTGAATTAATCTTAATATTAATTACTCATAATAATATCTACAAATAATAATGCTATCATCCTAGACCCCATTGCTTAAAAATGTTCCAAGATAGTTTTATTATCAATAGTTTCAAATGCATCATTTTCGATGTAAGGAACTAAACAATCACTCAACTATTTATCGCTCATTTGGTTTCGAAGAATGATTTTAACAAATTTTCATCGCTAAAAATATCCTCTCCACCGTGGAAATAGCAACGGGCAAAATCAAAGTCAATTTCAACAATAAATAAACCCGAGGATACAAATCAGCCTTATTTTTCTTAACCAACTTTTGGGCAAGTTTATCAACCCCTTTCACAGTTGAAAATTCGGGATTATTTTTCACATCTGCAATGCAAGTCTCAAGCCAATCGTCATCATCAATCATCCAATATTAATTTTCCTTAAATGTCTTCTCAAAGCCTCAAACCAAATTTATTTTTTATATTCAAACAAAATCAAGGAAAACACATTAAAATAAACCCACAAACAAAACCAATTAACCAAATCAGCCATAAACAATATCACCAAAAAATTGAATTTCATTTAACCCAATCGGCAACAAATTAAAAAAAACCCTACAAAATTTAAATTATCAAACAAAGAAAAGCCCTAATTTAGTTACCTCTTAAGTCTAAAATACACCAAAATCACCAAAAATATTAAAGTTCATTTAACCCTAACCAACAACAAATTCAAAAAAACTTCAAAGTTTAAATAATCAAACACAAAAAAGCCCTAATTTAAATACCTCTTAAGTCTGAAAAATCGTATCAAAGCATGGATTGGTGTTTGATACACGGGGGCGGGGGCGCGGTGTCGTCAAGATGTAGGAGACTGGAGATGGAGAGAATTTTTTGTTATAGAGAACTTAGAGTCAAGGGGGGGAGATGGAAATATTTTGTTGTGAACAGGGGTAGAAGTATTCAGACGAGAGCAGCTCTGCTAAAGGAAAAAAATTAATTGAATCCCCCGTGTGTTTTTTCTTAGAAGAGAAGCATTTTAGTTTTTTTTGCCACCTCTAAGTTTAACCTCTTCATAAATCTGCCTCTTAAGTTTCTTGAATTATATTTCTACTCCTGCCCCTATACCTAAAATAGAAAAAAAAAATCAAGCATAGCAGCTGCCCTATGAATACTTCCAACCTGCTTTTCTCATCATATTATGTTTGTACTTTTGAAGCGATTTTTCTCGCATGCTCAACTTTTCAAGGGACACTTTCACCGAGGATAACACTCCATTGTTATAAAGCTGTCCTGTAGCACCATGTCAGTTTCATTATTTTTTATTCCGAGGATAAGTCTACTTTGCACTGTAGGTGGAGATAAATGTTCTGACGGGAGAAAGCAGAATTCTTCGAGCAGATATCATCTATGATTGCGGTCAGAGCATGAACCCTGCTGTATATTTGGGACAGGTTGACGCAACTTTAGTCAGTTTTTTAGATTGTATTTTATTTTTCATGAATACTTTTTAGTCTGAGAAGTTATTGCTTGCTTTGACCAAGTGAAACTTCTCCAAAATAGACTAGCTAGGAGACATTCTATTTTGAGTCCGACTTTATCAATTTTTCTTCTTGTTTTTTTTGATCAGCCTACTTGATCATTTGGTGATGTTTCTGCGCATATACTTTGAGTTTGCATTTTACATGTTCTGGTAATTTAGGTTATTAGTGTTTAATAGTTTGTTTTTAAATAATTTTTTCCTACAGATTGAAGGGGCTTTTGTTCAAGGAGTCGGATTCTTTATGCTAGAAGAATACCTCACTAATTCAGATGGATTGGTGGTTGCGGATGGCACATGGACGTATAAGATACCAACAATTGACACCATTCCCAAACAGTTCAATGTCGAGGTACTGAACAGCAGACATCACGAGAAACGTGTTCTCTCATCTAATGGTAGGTTTGCTTTCTTTTTTGAGGAAATAATTCAATAATTTATAAGGTAGGAAAAAGTGACCTTGAGAGCTTTTTCCAATATAAGTGCATCCTATATCTCAAGCTAGGAAGCAAGGATTCTTCATTACCCTGACAAACTAGCATATCCACATACTGGATATTCCGATTCTTAGGGATTCTCTTCTCCTTTTTAACTATATGTTTTTTGTTTTTTGTTTTTTGTTTTTTGTTTTATATATATATATATATATATATATATAGATTCCATCCACAGCAACCGGTTGTTGGGGAGCAACCCTTTTTTCCCAGCCGCTACAGCTTGCTGTGGATGGAGACCCATATATATATATATATATATATATATATATATATATATATATATAACTAGACACATAAATATTTAACTATTTAATAACTATATATGTTGAATCCTCCTGCATCCGAATCCACAAATTTTGAGATTTGACGAATCTTTGTATCTCCGTATGACGCACCTATATTTCTGCACCATAGCCGTGCTTTTTAGTCCCCAAGGCCCCACGTAACAAGGATAACTAAGGATCCTAAGGGAGCTTCCAAGTAATTTCGCTCTGTTAACGAGCCTGTTACAAAGTTGTTATCTTTCTATCGTTCTCTTGGTTACTCTCTTGCAAATGCATAGATGTTCGCATACATCACCTTATCTGGTACAAGTATTTTATCATATTAAGTTACTAAAGTCTAATGAATATCTCGCAGCTTCTGGCGAGCCGCCTATACTTCTGGCAGTTTCAGTACACTCTGCAACAAGAGCAGCCATTAAAGAAGCCAGAAAGCAGTTCCGTTCTTGGAACAAATTAGATGAGTGTGATTCGACATTCCAATTGGACGTTCCTGCTACGATGCCTGTCGTGAAACAACTATGTACAATGGAGACTTACTTGCAAAACTTGCTCTCTAGTTGACGGAGCAAATACTTTTGGTGTTTTTCCTTTATTATGTCTTAACTATATCTTGAAATTCGATACATATGTTATCAAGTATGGTCAATAATTACAATAATTGTAGGTTATGTCTCTGACTTGAAATTTATACCTTTGTTGTAAAATTACTATATACCTTGTTATGTTAGTGTACAAAATTAAACCGTTCATTCTATGTTGTCACTGTCTTCATTTTTAGGGGATGTAAACAACAGTTTGAATGTTGTTTTCAGTTGTTTATGTATACTAGAAAAAAAAATCTATTGATTCATCACGAATTTTAGATAGGTCAACACTTATCATGGTTGAAAGAAAAATTATTGATGGATTACTTAAACTGAAACCTGTTAGGTATTGCATGTTTGATTTGATGATGTGATAAAATTAATGTATATTTGTACCATTAGTTTTTGTAAAGTCTTTAAATGTGAAATTGATGTATAAGAACTTAGAATAGATGATCAAACTTATTAGGTTGATGTATTGAGCTGAACAATTGTGTAGATGATAGGTTTGAATCGATCATTTAGTCAGATCGTAAAGTTACTCTGGCAAATCGAAAAGTCTATTGAAGATCACAGAATTAGGTGGTGTTTGTTTGTATCTGAATGCCTTTTAATTCATCTTTCTTTGATTTGGTCAGTGACAAATTTTGTTTGGCAAATTTTTTTTTTCTCTTAATGCCTCTTAATCGTTAAGACGGAAACTCAAATATTAACTATTAAAAGCCGTCTCTTAATAGTTTATTTAAAATTTATGGACAAAAATAGTCTCAATAAATATTGTACTCCTTCAATTTAAATTTTAAGATCATTTAAATAAAAAATTTAAATAACTTGGAGGGTTAAAATTGTAAAATAGTGGCATTTAAATGTTTTACATTTTTTAGTTATCAAATATTTTTTTAGATTCAAATGTTATTTCATTCAAATTATCTAATTTATTAAGATGTATTAACCATTCAGATCTTAATTACTCAATTTTATCAAACACCACCTTAGTCATGATATCGTAAAGCATTCAGAGCAAGCTCGCAGAGTCTTTCAAGAGTTCATAAAGCTAAATCAAGATCACAAAATCTACAAAAAAATCGTAGAGTTCACTCTAAAATCGCAAAGTAAAGTAAAGATCGTAAAGTCTGCTCAGGGATTATAGAGCAGATCGTAGAGTGTCTCTCAACTCGTAGAGCAAGTCGATCGTAGAGTAGAACGTAGAGTTCAGAACATTGAAGTAAAGCAAGCCTAAAACTCTACGATCTCCATGGAACACTATGATCAGTCAAAGTTGTAGAGCATGTGAGGCCTGACAATGGGATTGACAATGAAGAACCTTCCATTGTGAAAAACTCAAGATGTTTTGTCGATCATCTTAAGATCAAATTAAAGATCAGATCACAACTAGTTTGCTGATGTGACATCACCCACGTGGTAGGTACTGTATAAGCCATAAGTAACATATCGGAGCCGAAAGTAAGCTGACACATCTACTTTAAAAGTCAATATCAATGATCTTCTAGGATCGAAACATTAAATGTTCAACGACAATTTTACAATTATAAAGTCTCGAGGACTTCTATAAAAGGTGATGAAGATTCAATCAAACTGTACGAATCACAAACATCAAGCTGAACCTCTGCCCAAGTTTCAAGGAAGCTCTACCCTACGATAAAAGAACAACTTGTTTTACTTTTAAGTCATTTAGAAGTTGTGCCTAACGTCGCTTAGTAGCAACTCAAAAATTACATTTTTCATTGTGATTCACTAGTCTGAGTGACCATCTTGTTACCAAGTTCAAGCGACTTGAAGAGGTATAAGTGACTTGATCTAAGTGCCTTTTGTCAAGTCTGAGTGACTTTTGGATAGCGAAGTTTAATGAAAAGATAAAAGAAAGTAGAATGATTGATATTATGATCATTTTATAAAAAGGTTGAGATTAATTTTGTCAAGTAATTTTTAATTCCAAATATTAATTAAAGATTATATTATCAGATAGAACATAGTATTACATAATCACATATCTCAAGTTATTTTAAAATCTCAGAACTAATAGTTTAAGCTTAAATTTAAAAATAAACAAGTGAATTTGAAATTGTGTTTCTAGGATTAATCTAGAGTGAGCATTGAAGGTTTTCTTTGTTAAGCACTTGATTTCAATCTTTCAGTAGTGTAGATGTGACCCTCCCTTTAAAGGCTTTAAATTTTGGCCAAAAACGCCTGGAATCATCTTTCCTTGACCTGAAACCTTTGTTTGTCAGCCCCCAAGTGTACTTGCTGGTGCAGGTGGTGACGTGTGTCCTAGGCGTTGAGTAACTAGTTGTTCGAACAAAAATTCGATGCGGACATAGAAATTTAACATGATTATATTTGAATTAGTTTTATCTATTTGTATTTTGACCTCCAATAATAAATAAAATTAAATATAAATAGGTAAAATTCAAATACATTCATGTCCAATATCCATGTCAGCATAGAAGAATTTCAGGTTGTCTTGTTCACTTTTATCCCTATGACTATATTTGTTTTGTAAGAATTATACTTAGGATAATAATCTTGTTTATTTTCAAATTTAGATTTGTGACTCTAGATTATAAAATGAATTAAGGATTGTATAAAATGAATTAAGGATTATAAAATCAATTTCTATTCTTATATATTAAGGATTGTACAAAAGTTAATTATCTTTAATTACAATTAGACGTGCATTAAGTAGTAATTATCAAATCAAATAAATGCAACGATTCATCATGCATGTACTAATAAGAATATGGATTCTCTTTTTTACTAGCTCGATCTGTTTCCATGTATTCATGTGTCAATATCTAAATTATACAACAACATTTTAATAAAATTTCTTATTAAAACTTGAATTTCATGGTTCTATATGCGGATCAAAAATTGAAGTAATTTTTTTTCCAGTAGAAACATTAATATATAATTTCATTACATACTTAAAAATAAATTTAACAATGTAATAATTATTTTCTTAGATTTCTAACTAAGTAAATTTTCACTGCATTTAATTGTTATCTTAACAATTGGATGAAGAAACTTATAAAACAAAATTCAACAATATATTGTCAAAATAAATATTTAATAAATATATTTACTATACCTGCAATTAATTATCTTAGTAATCAATCAAATAAATATTTATCCATCTAGTTTGCACGTTACATGCATGGAGTTGCCGAGCACGTGAAGGTTTTTGTTTGGCAATAAATCACATGGTCTTTAATAGAAGGTTATTTGTTGTCCAGTATTGGAATGGGTCATATTTATGCTAAGTTGATTAGGATGATATTCAGTACCCAGTACCCACTACAACAAAAGGATTTAATTATGTCCAGAACTTAATTTTATTAAATTTTAGGATAAATTACATATATTAGTACATTTTAAAAAATAATTACAATAATGGTGCATCCATAAAATAATTATAAAAATAATACACTTTTCCATATTTATTTACAATATTAGTGCAATTAAGATTCCTTAATTTAGGGGATTAGTTTTGGTAGGTGCGGGTCGGAGAGTGGAGAGAGAAGATGAAGACGCTACTCTTGTCGATTTCGTCTCTACCCACTGCACTTCTTCTATTCTTTTATTTTCTCTCTCATCTCCTCCTACTTCTACTATGATGCTGGGTGTAAAATGAGAACATATTTCATATTTACAGACAAAAGCAGAGTGTTAGTTCAAATTCACTCTCACCCCACAAGTCATCTTCTCATACATCTATCATCATCTTCTCTCTCTTTCATCAAAAGCAGAGTGTTAGTTCAAATTAACTCTCCATATATCTATATCTATATATAGTTTGGTATCTATTACCATCTTCTATCTCTTTCATTCTTCCAATTGTTCTTCATATTTCTTTGTACTATATTTTTGTAAGTACTTATATTTTCTCTCTCTCTCTCACCAACTTTTAAGGTTTTCTCTTTAATTTTATTCATTTGGGGTTTATGATCTTAATTTTATGCAAAATGTGCGTTTGACTATGAATTTATGATCACTTTCTTTTGTTAATTGATGTTTATTGATCTATTTATTACATTGCAGAGAGGTGAGTGTGTGGTGTGAATTTTTTATTGGTGTTTTGTCCACTCTTTTTTCATATTGCAGTTGGTAACCAAACCTTCATATCAAGGTAACTAAATTTTCATACCAAGGTAACCAATCCACACCTGCAGTTTTTTCATAGTGCAGTTGGTAACCAAACTTTCATCTCAAGGTTACCAATCCTGCAGTTTTTATATAGTGCAGTTGGTAACCAAATTTTCATACCAAGGTTACCAAACCTCCATACTAAGGTAACCAAATCTTTATACTAAGGTAACCAAACCTCCATGCAAAGGTAACCAAACCTTCATACCAAGGTAACCAATCCACACCTCCATACAAAGGTAACCAAACTTTCATTGTAAGACCCCAACTTATTATAAATAAAATTAAATTTCCTCCATTTATTATTTTGAAATAGTAAGGGTTGATTTGATTAATGTGGATAGTTATGGGTAAAATATGCAAATATTTCAAATAAGCAAGTGATTATAAAATATTCGTTTGATCGTGGAATATTCTTGTTGTCGGGGGATATTCGTACGACGGCGCAGCCTTGTGTGGGCCCTATAACGGAAAGCGATTGGATGAAGAAAACGACAAGAATAAATGGTTATAAATAACAGCGTAGTTGTTATCGTTAATACTGTTGGAATACCCGGTTGTTAAAACACAGTAGCACACGGTATTACACCAATTACTGATTCTTACGTAAGAAGGCACTACTCAAAAATTGTTACAGTAATTACTGTTCAGTATTTTATTTTATTGATTCAATAATTGTTGCATTAATATTTTATATTATTTTTATTTCAATAATTGTCACTACACAATATTTTCTATTATCGGAGCAATAATTTATATTATCTGAATAATATTATTGGATAACATTATTGGCAATGTCTAGAAAGTTCTGTCTAAGGAGAGGTTATGTCATCTAATTGCGCGCCAGTAAGGAGAGATCCTTATTGGAAAGCTCTTTCTATCCTGGAAACTGCCTGGTTGTCAGTATTGTGATTCTGTAATATTATTCGTGAATAATTAATTATTGATTTATATGATGAGGAAAATATTGATTTTATGTGGATATAGATGGAGAAAATTTTTAATGTGACAATTGTTAAAAATTAATATTTTATCTTTTTCTGATAAAATAATTCAATTAAATATATTATTTTAATAATATATTGATGGTGATATTTTTACAATGATTGTGGGATATATGAGTATATGAGGAGGAAGCGTATTTTTGTGACATTAAATAATTAACACATGTTTTGTGTTGGTAGACCCCATTTCTTGACTGAAATTTGATTATAGCCTGTAAAATCGTCCGTTTGTAGATTTCGGTCAATTTTTGTTTGAAATTTGGAAAAACTTTCTTCTGCAAAATTGTAGATAATGGAATTTCCTATTAAAAAGACATGAGGTTTGAATTTTTCTGATAAAAAGGCTATTTATTATGAATTATTGAAGTTTCGGAGTTCCGAAATAATTAATTTTTGGAAGTTTAAAATATTTTAAGTAACAAAAATGTTTTTGGGATGTTGGCACATGTTTTGGCTGATGATTTTGGTCTGGTGTGGTGTGCGTAGGAATATAATTTGAAAATATTAATAATTTATTAAATTTTCTGCTTTGGTGTTATAAGCATTTTCCTATAAATAGGGTGCTTAGGTTAGAATTGAAAATCACACCAGAAACTAAAGATTTCTCTCTCTTTCTCTCTCGATATATTGAGCGTATTCTTTTGAGTATTTTAATACTTTGAGTGTTTCTATACGATACAAGTTTAAGTCATAGCCTACCGGTGTTTCAACTAGAAGTACTATTCTTTCGAGGTAAAGGATATTATTTTTTTTTAAATGATATTATTTCTTTCAATATCATTATGCCGAAGTATTGATTTGAAATTTTAATCAAATTTAGAACTTTTTGTGTCGGGGTTACTATTCATGTATACGACACTATTCACGAATACGACACTATTCACAGAAAAATCAAAATTTTGTTTTTCGTCCAAAATATCAATTATGGATACTAGCTTTGATTGTATCCATGTTTTGATCATTCTTGAATTTTACTCCACTATGATTATTTATGATGTATTTTTGGACATGAAATAGCTGAAATACGAATCCTTAATATTTATTCTTTTGTTTCACTGGATTCATTCCCTTTAAAATATTTTTCATCATCCTCAGTCCTAAATGATGATATTATTGAATATCTTTGGCCTGTAGTGCAAAGATGAATATTTGATTAAAGATGTATATTGATTGATGTTACATGGATAAAATATTGATGAAGGACTTTGAAATTCATAGATAGTAGTAGATTTCATTCTCTACGTAACTCTTCTATGGATTATTATTTCCATTGCGAATATTGATCTGAAACTTGTTGTCTATTGTGTTTTATCATATTTTTCCCTGTTGAAGACTAACGATAATTTGTTCTATATTATCTTAGTCATAATATTCTTTACTGGGCTAGTTGAGCTCACCCTTTTCCTTGTTGTTCCATTTTTCTTCTCAGGAGGCGAGAATGTAGCAAGTACTAGTCGGGGTATGGAATGATGATTCTATAAGTTGTTTAGTAGTCCTCACCATTTTTGTATAATAATGTATCAATAATTATGATGAAGATTTATTTGGGTATAGATATTGTCTAGAAGATAATATTTGTATTTAAACTCACAGTTTTTATGATGTATTAATAAAGTTGTAGTTATTTCTGTACCATGTTATTGACAACCTAAAATGGGTGATGTATACCTATTTTGGGGGCGTCACATTCATACTGAGGTAACCAAACTTTCACACTGAGATAACCAAACTTTTATACTAAGGTAACCAAACCTCCATACAAAAGGTAACCAAACTTTCATACCAAGGTAACCAAACTGTTATACCAAGGTAACCAATCTACCTCCACACCATCAGTTTTTTCATATTGCAGTTGATAACCAAACCTTCACACCAAGGTAACCAAACGGTCATACCAAGGTAACCAATCCACCTCTACACCATCAATTTTTTATAGTGCAGTTGGTAACCAAACTTTCACACCAAGGTAACCAAACGTTCATACCAAACCTTGGTATAAAAGTTTGGTTACCTTAGTATAAAAGTTTGGTTACCTTAGTATAAAAGTTTGGTTACCTTGGTATAAAAGTTTGGTTACCTTGGTACGAACGTTTGGTTATCAACATTAAATTACACATCACTCTCTTATCTCTCTCTTTGCTATTTAGAAAACAAAATTTGTTTATAAAACTAGAACTGAAGGTGTTCTAGTGCTATTATTAATTAGCTAGCTATCTTATTACATGATGACATTAATTATGTCTTTATCTCTGCCCATGTCATGAACTCTAATTTCTATCTGGTGCCATGACATTACTAATGATTCTCCTCTGCAGTATCTCGAGAATTTCCTTTTATTACCAAAAAATGGTAGCTCCCGCCACTACCGCCCCAGCCTCCACCTCCACCGTCTCTGTAATCACCACCTGAGCCACCACCGCCATCTCCGCCGCCACCGCCACCACCGCCATTGCTACCTCCTCCATAGTCTTCACCGTCGTCTCCGAAGCCACCACTACCACCTCCTCTGAAGCTGTCACCTCCTCCGAAGCTTCCACCTCCTCCGAAAATTGCATCCGCCACCTCCTACAAAGTATAAAATTTGTGCAGTCTTTCCTATGAAATTTGAAATTGAATATTTGAATTTGAATTTATTTTTGTGGTTAGATCCCAGATATTTGAATTTGAATGATTAATTATGGCAGTTGTTTCTCCTTAATTTTAAATTTCCTTATTAATATGAATTGCGTTATTTTTGTAATTATTTTGTGTATGTATTATTTTTGTAAATACTTTCTAATTATTGTATATTAGTGTTAAGGACCCTAAATTTTATTGGGGATAAGTTCGTTGAAAATTTAATCGAATATAAGTATTATTGACGAAATTATGGCCAACAAACAACCCGTTGCACATAGACTATTTCGACGGATGAATTTCGTTGATAATAACATGCACACGTGTCAAATATCTACTCGTGTGGTCATGCATAATTCCGACGGAAGTGTAGTTCCATCGGAAATAAAATTTTTAAATTTTAATTATAATTCCTTATTTTTAACGGAAGTTCTGTCGCGTTTACAATATTTTGTCAAAAATATTGATTTTTTTAATAATTCTTTTGTTTTGAAAATTTTCAAGTTTTTAAACCTTATTTTTGTACATATCACCTGTTTTATCCTAATAACACATACAATAATCAACCAATAACTACATTTCTAACAACATACATTGTAATCAACCAATAATACAATGCAATTACTTTGAAGAACACCATATATACATGTTTTAACGTGTATATATAACTACTTTTCCAATATCATATAATGTGTATATATAGGATAAGTTATAAAATACATGTTATTCCGTCGAACATATATATATACTAATTTATATATATATATATATATATATATATATATATATAATTCAAATTAATTTAAGATTCCTAGACCAGTCAGATTCTGTCTCAAAATTTTTAGAAGAATTTGTGTGTAACTTGTATAAAAGACTTGTTGTTCATGAAGAATTGTTAGTAGTATGTACGTAGTGTATATATATTGCTGCACTGTCGTCAGACTAATTCCAATATTGATTGGAAACAACATTTTATATATATTATTTTTAGTCGGGTATTTTAATTAAAATTTTGAATGTGTTTTAAATACTGTAAGAGCTACAAATTAACATATTATTTTCAAAAAAAATATCTTTAAATATAAGAAAATTAATTTATTTTTATTTAATAATTCTGATCTGTATTAATTACCTGAATATTGTCAAATCCGTCTTATAATAGAAATTATTATCCAGTTTTAATTAGGAAAGGTTTGTACTTATCCCATTATACTGGAAAGTCGCATCCAAAAACACTTCTCTTGAAATACTATCCAGTAATACCGATTACTTATCGGACTCAGAGCCCGCCCTGGGGCAGGTCTATCAGGGCGACCGTCCAAGGCCTAAAGTTGAGGAGGGCCCAATTTTTTTTTAAAATTATGTATGTGTATAAAAAAATAAAAATATAATTATAAAATATAATATAAAATAAATCAATAAATTAATATGGAGAATCAAAATAAACTCTTAGCCACAAAAAAAAGAAGTAAAAACCCTTCAACCCTCTCAGTTCATATTTGATTCACGGTTTAACTGTAAAATTTAAAATATTTTGTATTAACTGACGAGAATAAATATTTAATTCACAGTTTAACTGCAAAATAAGGCATACTTAATTAAAAAGTTGTTTATATTACACATCTCTATATCATAGATGCTAACAACTTAAGAAAACACAAAAGTCCTATTTTGATTTTTGATTATGAGTTTTAATATTATATTTATTATTCCCTCCGTAATATGATAAAAAAATTTAGTTGACTTTTTATGTATATTAAAAATATAAAAAATAAAAAAATTTATTCATATTTAAATTTTTATTTAATTGTATAATTTATTTTACATAATTAATTATATTTCATAAATAAGCATTTAAAATAAAAATACGACAATTCAACTTAATATATGGCCAGGGCAGGGGCAAAACTGCTCTCGAGATAGTAATTAACCTTTAACAAAAAGATATTAAAGTGAATTTTATATAGTTATATAAACAAACTAGTACTAATATATAGTGATTTTATATAGTTATATAGTGTAAATTATGTGTCTTGTGTTGAATACGCCTTCAAAAAAGTCACAATCTGTACCAAATAGAATTATTTTGTAACAATCCTTGTATCTGTAGATATGTAATAATCCTAGATATTTTTAAAAGTTAAATAAATTATATTAATTTTAAAAAATTAAATTTGATTATATACTTTAAAAATAATTTATAATACTATTAGAATTTTAATTGATTGAGATATGTAGTTAATGTAGGTAATTAGAATTATTGTTTATTATAAATTATTTTATTATTTTTAATATTTATTATTATTACTATTTTTGGTGTAGCAAAATTTTACAAATAAATAAATAAATAAAGGAAGAAGCCTGCGGCTCGGCCCAACCCGGGCCACGGGCCTCACAATTTCAACCCGTCAAAATCCGGGTCATTTTGGACCCGGCCCGAGCCCGGTCCGTCCGCCTGTTTGTCACCTCTAAAAGGGGCACACTTGAAATTTTTTGCCCTAAGCCTTGTAAAACCCAGGACCGGCTCTGATCGGACTTAGAGAGTTGTTGACGAGGTTAGTATATATATAAACCTATTTTGGCTGTGTTAGTAGTTTTGTTTTCTATCTCTTCGATCAGGTTAGTCTTTTCTTTATCTTTCCTTTTCAATTTTATTCAGTCTTTTTTCCATAGTATATTATATATTGTTTCTGTTTAAATTTACATGATTTAAATTTGTATTATTCAAGAACTCCATGCATAGATGTGTATATTCAATAATTTTGTGTTGTTTATAAGCTATATATATATATATATATTTATATTTATAGGTTATTTTTTTTATGCAATTGATATACGAGTTATAAATTTCTCGATCCATTCTGTCGAATAATTAAAATTCGACAAAAAATTATCAGACTTTTGTTGCGAATAAATACATTAATTTATTATCCATGGATTTGTATTAATTTACTGATTATGTTACGATTCTTTCTATATATTCGCAACATGAATATTTAATCTGACGTAGTATTTTGTCACAGTACTGTTGTTATTTTTTCATATATAATTTGATCCAAATTTTACAATATGTTTTTTATTTTAATTTACCTTATATAGGTACTAATTACTTTATTTTTCCATGAAATTAAATTAATCTTTCAGAATAATAATCATGAAATATTCAAGGGTACACTTAGGCGGAGGCGTCCCCATGCTGGGACTTTTTCTCCTGCAAGTGCTATGTGCATCAGCAGGCATGGACCAATATGAGTACATGATATACAAGGACCCTAACCTGCCTGTGAATGCTAGACTTAAGGACCTCATGTGCCGAATGAGTCTAGAAGAGAAAATTGGTCAGATGGCTCAACTGGATCGGGGCAATGCGACGTCGGAGATTTTGAGGGATTTTTCCATTGGTAGTGTGCTTAGCGGCGGAGGGAGCGTGCCGCAGCCACAGGCCTCTGCTGAGGATTGGATTCATATGGTGAATAAGTATCAAAATGGTTCTTTGTCTAGTAGACTTGGGATTCCTATGATTTATGGAATTGATGCGATTCATGGCAATAATAATGTTTATAAGGCTACTATTTTTCCTCATAATGTTGGCCTTGGAGCAACAAGGTAAGAAATAATTAAGACTGTCTACTTCATATACATATACATACATACTACTAGTATATATCATAATTTTGATACCGATTAATGATAGGGTTTTGAAATTTTTATATAGTATGGGGCTTTATGCGTTTAAATTTTGATATTTATTTTGTCACTAAGATTTATGAAATAGTTGATATATAAATATAGCTAGACAGTGATATATATATATATATATATATATATATATATATATATATATATATATATATATATATATATATACAGAACCGATCAGGTGAGGGCTCCCTTACTTTGTTAAAATGAGGACTTTTTTTTTTGTTTTTTTTTTGTTTTTTTTAAACAACTAAAAAAATATTTAATATTTTATGGAACTGATATTTTTTCATAATATAATGTTTTGGGCGTGTTTTGAATACCTATACCAAAAAGTGGTGGTACAGTCTGCCCAGACTATACATACATATTTTTGTTATACGTACCCAAATCACATCCAAAATACTGTATTATGAAAAAATTTCAGTTCCATAAAATATTAAACTTTTTTTTTAGTTATTAAAAAAAAACCAAAAAAAACCAAAAAAAAAAGTCCGCATTTTAACAAAGTAAGGGAGTCCTTACCTGATCTGACCCTATATATATATATACTAGCAACAGTCCCGTGCCTCCGGCACTATGGACGTTGGGATTTATTCTAAATTTTGGACGACTCATATGATTTATTGAGTGAGCGAGAAATTCAAAATCATTTGTATTTTATTAGATAGATGGATGGTGGGATTTATCCCAAACTTTGGACGTCCTAGATAATTTATTGAGTGAGCGAAAAATATAAAATCATTTGTATTTTATTAGATATAATTAGATATATAGAATATAGATATAGATAGATAGAATTAGATAGATTGTATTTTATTAGATAGATTAGATAGATGGATGGTGAGATTTATCCTAAACTTTGGACGGCCCAGATGACTTATTGAATGAGCGGGAAATTTAAAATCATTTATATTTTATTAGATAGATTGTTCATATATCCTGCAGGGATCCAGACCTTGTGAGGAGGATTGGTTCTGCTACTGCTCTTGAAGTTCGAGCTACTGGCATTCAATATACTTTTGCTCCATCTATTGCGGTATATTTATATATTCAATATCACCTTCAAATCCATTTTATGTAAAATCATACTCGCCGTCTTAATTGTAAAAAAAGTCCTACCTTCTTTATAATTTTATTAATTAAAAAAAAAGGGTTCTACTTTATTTTAAATTTTATTAATAGAAAAAGGGTCGTATTTTCTTTATATTTTTATTAATTAAAAACGATACTCCTTTTTAAAGACAAAGGAAATAACATATATCGGTCGGTCGGTCGGTCTTGACATGTATATAATTTTTCTATATATAAATAATTCTTGTAGTATGTAACTAAAAAATCTTTTAAATCGAGCAGGTTTGTAGGGATCCGAGATGGGGTAGGTGTTACGAAAGCTACAGTGAGGAACCGACGATCGTACAACAGATGACTGAAATTATACCCGGTTTGCAAGGCCAAATCCCTGCCAACCATCGGAAGAGTGTACCGTATCTTGGTGGACAGTAAGAATTAATTAATATTTTTCAAACTGATATTTTAAATTATAAATTCTAAATTAATTGATATTATATTATTTTTTTCTCCTTAAAATGAAAAGGAATAAGGTTGTGGCGTGTGCGAAGTACTACGTAGGAGATGGTGGCACAACAAATGGAATAGATGAGAACAATACAGTGGCTGATTGGCATCAACTGTTGAGCATTCACATGCCTGGATACTACACCTCCATCATTAAGGGCGTTTCGTCGATCATGGTATCTTACTCGAGCTTGAATGGCCAAAAGATGCATGCAAATCGAGATCTTATCACAGGTTTTCTCAAGGGCACCCTAAAGTTCAGGGTGAGTTGATCAGTTTGCTATTTATAATTATCTTTCAATCCGATCAATACTAGTTATATTTATACAAAATTTACAAACAGAATATAATTAATGATGCCACTCAAAAATATGCTCTCTGCTACATTGTATGTATTTTGTTTGAATTATTTATAAGACATTTTCCTTACATGCATGAAACTAGCTCTATCAGCTAGCTAGTGGTGCTAAATTTTTTTGGATGTGGCAAAATTTGTAGGGATTTGTTATCTCCGATTGGCAGGGCGTCGATAAGATCGACTATCCACCCCATTCAAATTTTACACACGAGGTTCAAGAAGCAATTCAAGCTGGCATTGACATGGTTGGTAGCTCTTTAATTTGTGTATATGTATTATTTTTGTGCCTAGTTTCAAAAGGTTCGCTGATCTTTTGTAGTAACTATTTAAATTAGTTTGCTAATCCCACAAGTTCCACTTTCACGACTCGTATAATTAATGCGTACTGTTGAAATTATTTCTAATTAATTTTAAAGCCAAACATATTGGATGGGTTTTTCAGGTCATGATTCCTTTCAACCACACAGAATTCATCGACATTATGATCGACTTGGTTAAGAAAAATATCATTTCCATAGATCGTATCGATGATGCAGTGAGGAGAATTTTGAGGGTCAAGTTCACAATGGGTCTATTTGAAAATCCCATGGCAGATTTAAGCTATGTTAAGCATCTCGGCAGCCCGGTAATATATAAAAACTTTGTCCGAATTTAAGTAAATATCAAGAAAAAATTTTTGAATCATATTAATTATTCCATCATTAACAGGAGCATAGAGAATTGGCAAGAGAAGCTGTGAGGAAATCGCTTGTGCTATTGAAGAATGGAGAAAATGCAGATAGTCCTTTGCTTCCACTGCCTAAAAAGGCAACCAGAATTTTAGTTGCTGGGGAACAAGCCAACAACTTAGGATACCAATGTGGTGGCTGGACTATTACTTGGCAAGGACTTGGTGGAAATAACGTCACTGCAGGTAAATTTTATTTATTTTTTAATTTCAATCTTTCACATTGAACATAAGCTTAATTTGGTATACGAATTTCGTATGTAAGTGTATGCATAAGCGATATTAGGATTATGACACGTTATTAATGAAATATTTGTATTGGACAAAATTAGGAACCACGATTTTGGATGGTATCCTGGCCACAGTTGACCCAACAACAGAAGTGGATTATATCGACAAGCCTGACCCCGAGTACGTAAAAATGAACAACTACTCGTACGCCATTGTTGTGGTGGGAGAGCTACCTTATGCTGAATCTGCGGGAGACAACCAAAATTTAACGATTCCTGAAGACGGCATAAACACGATTAACAGTGTTTGCAGGGATGTCAAGTGTGTGGTTGTGTTGATATCGGGCAGGCCTCTTGTAATCGAGCCTTATCTTCCAAATATCGACGCACTTGTGGCAGCGTGGCTACCGGGTAGTGAAGGCCAAGGCGTGGCTGATGTTTTGTTTGGTGATTATGCATTTTTGGGCAAACTTTCCAGAACTTGGTTCAAGACTGTTGACCAGTTGCCCATGAATGTTGGGGATTCTCATTATGATCCGCTCTTCCCCTTCGGTTTTGGAATCACTACTGATCATTAGCCACTTTATTGGCAGTGCTATAGCTATAGGTTTTTAATGTATAGTTGAGTACTATGATTTCCATATATAATTTATAAAATTTTCACGATTCAACTTTAATTTGTT
Organism: Panax japonicus; assembly: GCA_020205505.1. NCBI lineage: Eukaryota > Viridiplantae > Streptophyta > Magnoliopsida > Apiales > Araliaceae > Panax > Panax japonicus. The sequence continues at coordinate 74,677,781 of CM035110.1, forward strand.
TCTTGTGTTATAATTAATTAATACATTATGATATTATTATTGATTTTTAAAAATCAATTTAAGATATTTTTAAACTCAAAATTAAAATAATTATTCAAAAATTAGAAAAAGAAAAAAAAACAAATCTTACAATAATTTTTGCAGACATAAATTAGAAGTAAACACAAGGCCCATATATATATATATATATATATATACAGTGCAGAAAAGAGCTAAGAACATGCATGATTGCAGGTGGCATGCATCAGTCAGCAGTTTGCATGCTTGTATAACTATATATGCCGAAGCTTAAGAATCCAGGCAGGCACCATTAATTGTTGTTATATCTCCTGTACCTCGGACTTTAATTAGCTATTGTAAGGCCTATATATTATTGAGAGCCGGGGGCTTGCAAGAAGGACGTTTTAAGCATTAATTGCAGGCCCTTAGTACGTAGTTAGGAATTGATGGCTGCTCTCTTAAAGTGTCATATATATATGAAGGAATTAATGTTTTTGAGTGCAGTTGGAATTGATGGAAACAACATGCATGTTTCCAATAGCATGGGCATATACATCATCTTGGACTTGGTTGGGATATACTCCTTCCGTCCCAAATTAATTGCTCAGTTTTGATTTTTTAAGTCAAATTGACTATTTTTAGAATTAATAATTAAGCATATATAAATATATTTCTAAAATTATAAAAATTGGAGTTAGTAATAAATTGTATATACTTTCTTTTGGTTATAATCTCTTCACCTATATTTTAGCAAAAATAGTAAAAAGATTAGTTTTAAAAATGGTTAATTTGACTTTAAAAAGTCAAAACTGAGCAATTAATTTGGGACGGAGGGAGTATATATTGTCAATGAGAGTACTGGTTATAGTTTCATCTCATGAGACAAGCAAAAAGAACTACTAGTACAGATCTGCAGCTCAAAGAGGGATCTCACACTTGGAGAAAAATTGTGCATGGGACTGTGCGAATTAAGGCAACTACTGAATTAAGGGACATATATACCAACAAGCAATAAAGGCCTTAAAAGGCAATGAATGCTAAGGGCATGTGCATGCAGCATGGTTAGATGATAAAGATCCCATTCACTGGTGTACGTACGGCTTAATTATTTCATTTCCTATATATATATATATATCCAAAGTGTGACATGTTGTGTAATAATCTTTGTGAGGTATATATGGATTACACTTTAATTTTAAAATATATATTATTCATGTCAATAAATATATAAAATGCATGTTTATCCTAACATGAAATTAAAGTAAATGAGTTTCATTTATCCACAGGTTGAATTTTTGATAAACTGATCTAATAAATGTTGTTTTTAGAGCTAGTATTTTACAGTTAAGTTTGGATAATATGGGTTTTAAACTCCCTTTAATTTTATATATATATATAATAAATCCAATATGTATTTTGTATGTAATTATACAATTAATATGTGGAATTCATTTTTCCATTACTAAACATATATAGGAAAGCATATATTTACAACATGCATGTCATTATATATTTTCAGTTTACCATAATAAATAAATAAAATAGCATCTTCTCATTTCTCATTATAAAAGTATATATTTTATACTGGAAAATATTAACAAAGTGATATAAAAATATCATTGGGATATAACAGGATTTGTTCTTATCAAATTAAACAAACTACTAATCTGTATGTAGATTTAATTTTGGCTTAATTAGAATTAATATTTGGTCAACATATCCATTAAATACTCAACTGATCGGCCTTTTCAACCAAGTTTGTATATTAATCCCACTCTATCCGTAAATACTTATCCTGTCTACATAAAATTATACATACATACATACATATATAATATATGTTTGACGGATTCTTATGATTGTAATTATATAGAGAGAGCCCTTTTATGTTCTCCTCTTTCAGTGTAAATGCATGTTAATTTCTTCTCCATCTCTTCAGGTCAGTCAATATTTTCTTTCTCATTCCATTAAATAATTTATTCACTTTAATTTGTTGATAAACGAATTTATATTCTTACATATTTATTTGTTCAGTTAAATTATTATACATAATTAGTAGAGTGAAATTACGTATGTAAGGCTATGGTGTAAAATTCTAATTATTTTTGGGTATATTTAAATTATCCATCTCAAACACTTGCAGATATATAATCCTTACTACTACTATAATTTATTGTTCACTATTGACTCCAAAGAATTCTACAGTAGTATATTTAAGGGGCCAATTTATTGCACTAACACCGCCAAGTGAAAAGATATTTATTTTTAATCTCTTCTTGCTCTAACACCGACAATTGAGAAAGATGTATAATTTCCAAAATTATTTGCACGGTTGAATTGTTATACATAATTTATATGTCGTTAAAAGTCGATCATGCAAAACTTATCAATATATGAGATTGGTATTTATAATAATTATAAAAAGGATTCATTTATTATACATCTTTTTACAAAAATTATTAATAATATTTATTTACGTAACTGACAATCAAATATTCACAATTTAAATAAAGGCGGATAGTTCTTCCATTAAGATTTAACAAATTTATGTAAATATTAGTGAAGGCAAATTTAATTAAGGCAGATAGTTCTTCCATTAAGATTTTAGCGACAGTTTTTAGTGTCGCTATACATCATTAATAACGACACTTTTCATGTAAAAATATCAAAAAGTCATATGAAAATATCAATTTTCTTCAAATTTGTGCTCTTTTTTTCTAATAGAATAAATACTGGGGTGGGGTGGGGTGGGGTGGGGGGGGAATGTTATTCCTATAATTATTTCTAACTTTATTTCATAATATTCAGAATCCATAAAAGTTATCGATCGGCAATGAAATATTCAAGGGCACAGGGCTTAGTACCCATGGGACTCCTACTCTTACTATGTGTATTTCCAACCATGGGCATGGCTCAATCAAACTACACAAAATACAGAGACCCTAAGCAGCCTATGAAGGAGAGAGTTGAAGACCTAATGAGCCGAATGACTCTAGCGGAAAAAATCGCTCAAATGGCTCAGGTTGATCATGTCATAGGCGCAACCCCGGAGGCCGTCAGAGATTACTCCCTTGGCAGTATATTACATGGCGGAAATGACCCCGCCCAAATCCAGGCTACCCCTGAGGAATGGCTTCACATGGTAAATGGGTATCAAAAGGGTGCTTTGTCCAGTAGACTTGGGATTCCAATGTTTTTTGGAATTGATGCACTTCATGGTCACAACAATGTCTATAGGGCTACCATTTTCCCTCATAATATCGGTCTCGGCGCAACTAGGCAAGTATAAATACAAGTTTGTTTCTATTTACAGCTCGTTTTGGATAATTATAAAAAAATTTAATTTTAATAAATCACCTCTATTTTGAATATAAAAAGATGTCAAATTAAATTCAAAAAATTAAAATTTACTATATATTTCGAGTTTGCAGGGATCCAGACCTTGTGAGGAGGATAGGTATTGCAACTGCTCTTGAAGTTCGAGCTACTGGCATTCAATATACTTTTGCCCCATGCATTGCGGTACATATTCAATCTCATCGAAAATGCTTTTCATGGAAAATCATACCCCTATAAATAAAAAAATTAAAATAAAATTGATACACCGAAACGATCACATTAGTATTTTTTTTCCTTCTGTATATTGGTTATTTTTTAGTGACACGTGATGATTCTAGCAATTTTTGTGCGTTAAGCTTATAATTTTATTTAGAAGAAAAAACAAAGGAAACATTTAATAATAAAAAGCATAATTTATTTTATTGGTTATTTAAAAGAAATTTGTTTTCAATATATATAGGTGTGCAGAGATCCGAGATGGGGTAGGTGTTACGAAAGCTACAGTGAAGATCCTAAAATCGTACAAGATATGACCGAAATCATACCCGGTTTACAGGGCCAAATCCCTGCCAACCAACCGAAGGGCGTACCTTATATTAGTGGAAAGTAAAAATTAACTTTTACTCATTGCTATTAAATTTAAAATTAAGTTTAGTATACAAATTTAAATTTAAAAAATAATTAATTAATAAATATTTTGCATGGAATGAAGTGATAAGGTTTTGGCGTGTGCGAAGCACTACGTAGGAGATGGCGGGACAGTAAATGGTATAGATGAGAACAACACGGTGGTGGATTGGCATACATTGCTGAGCATTCACATGCCGGGATACTATAGCTCCATCATTAAGGGCGTGTCGTCGATCATGGTGTCTTACTCCAGCCTCAACGGAGTGAAGATGCATGCTAATCACAACCTTATCACGGATTTTCTCAAGGGCAACCTAAGATTCAAGGTATTTATTTGTTTGTTTCTTGATTTATTTAATGAAACCAACCAATTAACTATTAACTATATATATATATATATTTGGTGTGGTGTGGTGTGGTGTGGTGTAGGGTTTTGTTATCTCGGACGATCGTGGCCTCGACAGGATTGACACACCACCCCGTTCCAACTACACGCGTGAGGTTTATCAAGGGATTCAAGCTGGCATTGACATGGTTGGTACCTATTTTGTCAGTTTCATAGTAGCTTATACAGTTGATAATAGGTTTATCAGTTCGGACAAGTCATGAAGCCGTTTAATATTAATGTTAGAAAAATTAATCTCCTGAAATTGTGGAAATAGAAATTCACTGAATATATATACATGTGTGTGTAAGTACTCGTGTAGAGATTATTTCTAACTTTAAAGCCAAAATATTGGATATTTTAGATCATGCTCCCTCACAACTACACAGAATTCATCGACATCGTGACCGACTTAGTAAAGAAAAAATTCATTCCTATGGATCGTATTGATGATGCGGTGAGGAGAATTTTGAGGGTCAAGTTCATGATGGGGCTCTTTGAGAAACCAATGGCAGATTTAAGATTTGTTAAGCATCTCGGTAGCACGGTAATTAATTAGATAAACTTAATTTAAAGTACTGCATGGATGCATGCATGTTATATATATATATATATATATATATATATATATATATATATATATATATATAATGTTGGTTTAATTAAAACTTAAATATCAAAAAAAATTAATTTTAATTTTAATTATTTCTTCAATTTGTTAATTCCTCGATCGATATTTAAATAATAATTTACATGCATATTGTACGTACAGGCTCATAGAGAATTGGCAAGAGAAGCTGTTAGGAAATCACTTGTGCTTTTGAAGAATGGGAAAAATGCAGATAGTCCATTACTTCCACTGTCCAAAAAGGAAACCAAAATCCTAGTTGCTGGTTCGCATGCCCATAATTTAGGTTACCAATGTGGTGGTTGGACTATTACTTGGCAGGGACTTAGTGGGAACAACAACACTGTTGGTATAAATATATGTTTTTCTTTATGCATGCATGTCAATTTTTTAATTTTGATTAATTTTGTTTGTGATGGGACATATATATATATATATATATATATATATATATATATATATATATATATATATATATATATATGTGCATGCAGGAACAACAATCTATGAGGCCGTCTTAGCCACCGTTGACCCAACAACAGAAGTCGACTATATCGAGAAGCCTGAAGCCGACGAGATCAAAGAGAAGAAGTATTCCTACGCCATTGTTGCAGTGGGAGAGGCACCATATGCTGAATACTGGGGAGACAATAAGAATCTAACGATTACTGAAGCCGGCATAAGGGCGATGGGCAACGTTTGCGAGAGTGTTAAATGTGTAGTGGTGGTGATATCGGGCAGACCTGTTGTGATCGAGCCTTACCTTTCAAAAATTGACGCACTTGTAGCGGCATGGCTACCGGGTAGTGAAGGGAAAGGCATAACTGATGTTTTGTTTGGGGATGCTGCCTTTTCTGGAAAACTTGCCAGAACTTGGTTCAAGACTGTTGACCAGCTGCCAATGAATGTTGGGGATTCACATTATGATCCCTTATTCCCTTTTGGTTTTGGACTCACCACTGATTAACGTCTAACCAGTTGTTCGTGCGTCCACTTATTGTTTTGTGCTTCTTTTTATAGTGATTCTCTAATAATTACTCTGTATTTAGTTATTTGTGATAATTAATCAAAAAATTTAGAGCCGGTTTGATTAATTCTATGTGTTATAGTAATTAATTATTATACAACTTTGTAGTTAATAATTTTATGAATAATCATGTAGCACAACTAAAAATATAATAGAAATTGGCAAAAAAGTCAATTGTTGTGTCTGTCGCTATATGTTGTCCGTAGTTAAAAGTTAAAACGACGATTCTATATATAGCGACGGACCAAATGGAAGTGAGGAGTGAGCTTCAGATCAGGAAGCTTTATATATATATATATATATATATATATATATATATATATATATATATATATATATAAGGTTTCAATCCATGCGGTTGACACACAATTACTATTCTAACAACCATAATCTATACTTTTGATCAATAAAATAAAGGACGTGAATTAAATAAAAAAAAAATCACACATGCGGCTGAGTAAAAAAATTCAAGCGAATGAGTAAAAAAAATAGATTATTAATTATTTACACACTCAAATCACATAATAATAATAATAATAATAATAATAATACCTTTATAATTATTGTTTTCTATTAAAATTATGTGATTTTTCTTAAAAGTAAATATGAAACCAAACCAAGATCCAATATTCTTTGAAGAAATTATTCTGAGAAGAAAAACAAACACTGAATTGATTTCTAAAACTCAGAAAAAACATAAATTTTCACTGTGTCAAGATTCACGATTAAGAGTTGAAATTCAACTCTAAATATAATTCTAAAAGGAAAGAAATTAAATGCAAATTATGTAATGATGATATTCAAAGTTACAAAGATTAAATAATAAAAATAAAAGGATAAAAGGCAAATGAGAACAAGCTTCTTTTTCCTTTTCCTTTTCTTTTTTTGAAAATCTATTCTATTACTGCCCACCTGACTTGGGCTGCCGCGTTTGGGCAAAGACAATACATAACCAATCAAATAATCTTACCAACTAGACCTAAATCAAACACACTGTGTGAGCGCGCAGTTAACTAGTGTAATATTAAATCCCCTAAATTAATCTTCATAGATACCTTCATATAGTAAAGATGCACAAGGCACTTTAACTTGTCAATCAATCACAACACATGCGATTATACAAATTTTTTCCCCAAATAATTAATAATAACCCTAACAATTATTATTATTTATCAAGAGTGTGATCAACTAGGAAACTGCATCTACAAGTTCTTTGTAAAGACTGATATTTTGTACACGGAAACAAATGCAAACCTCAGAGCTAAGCACTTGCACACATTAGAACTAAAGCAAACTTCCCATATATGTCAAATCTCCATCAACGGAAGCAGCCTCAATTACCCTACGTAGAACTTCACCTCACTGCACGAGAACGTAAATACATCAAACGAAAAGTTAATAACAGAGAACAAATTTCAAAAACCTAAATCTACAAGCTTTCTCTTTATACTCTTCTATTTTTAGTGTGGGGGTGGGGGTGGGGGTGGGGGTGGGGGTGGAGGATTTGTTGGTTTTCGGGTTACTTCTGATTCATTTCAGTGCTTGCAGCACGTTTCTTGGGATCGCTGTCACTATAACTGTTTCACCTTTTGGTTTAAGGGAACAATGTTTTACTCGGCTTCTGTTAAAATGCATAAAGCCAGCCTTTAAGTTAATGTCAAGGTCAAACAAATTAGTTAGAAACATGAAAAAGAAAAAATTTAAAAAATTCCAACCTCAGTCAACTTTGTGAGACTGGTCGTGCTCAATAAAATCTAATGCTTCTTCCCTGGAGACCACATTAACGCGGCTAACCCTGTTTTTGTGTGTCACCCCATATATCTTGTCAGCGACTTTAACAAGCTCTTGCCGGAAAGTTGTCGTTATAAACTGTGTGTTCTGCATGTCTGCCAAACGACGAACCATATCTACCAAACAAAACGTTAAGGATAACAGCAGATAGAAAACAAGAGCAAAAGGAATAACCAAAGAAATGCAGAGAACACTATGCAGCCGGTGTGTTCTTACTAAGATAGAAATAAACACTGTTTTCAAACCCGGCCCGGACCGCCGGTTCAACCGGAAAAAACCGGACCCGGTTCACTCAACGGTCCGGTTTGGACCATTAAACCACTTCTGCTCAAAAACCGTTCAGAACCGGTGAACCGGCGGTTGAACCGGTTGACCCAGTGAACCGGTGACCGGTTCACGGGTTTGACCGGTTCTCTCCTTAAAGATTAAAAAAAAATATTACAAATTTTATTTTATTTTAGTAATTTAGTTGAGATTTTGTTTGGTATTTTACATATTTTTGCATTCATTTAATCAAACACTTGAACTTGTGGTTGAATTTCGGAATTTGAATGTATCTTAGAGATGTTTAGTTTTTTTTTTGTAGATAAATTGATTAATTTTACATATTTACTAAATATTATATACAATATATAATAATAATTAATATAATTAATTATTTATTATTTATTACATATTAATGACGTCACTGGGTCAATAACGGTCCGACCACTGGTTGGACCAGTGACCCATCCACCCAGTAACTTTTTCGGTTCGATGACCGGTCCGGGTTTAAAAACCTTGGAAATAAATCTATATCTGTGAACCTAGAAAATATGGTCTGCACGAGAGAGGGAGAGAGAGAGAGCAGGGGTTGGAACTGTTATATATATCGCAGATAATATTATGATTGATGACAATATATAATACAAAGTCGGATGTTAAAAAACAATTATATATCATGCTTAAACCCTAAGATAATCAGAAAGACGGATAACTGTTGATAGGACAACCAGCTGGGGCAAATTGAGGATCTAACAACAGGTATTCAGCCACAGTGCATAGCTCCAGGACAAAGAGAGGGGAGCCAAAGGGCAAGCTACTGCACACACAACACCTACATGTTTTACACTCCTTGCCCCAAAATGTTGGTGCATATATATTGAACATTCCGATCTATTACCCAGATCAACTTCCAGTCTATAATTCTTTCAGAAAGTCAGCAAGCTGATCTCGAGTCTTCATAAAACTGCTTGTGATGGTTTTTTGCTGCCAACTTCCCACGGATAAAGTGCACTATTCTTCTACTGACAGACCACAAGATTGCCTCCAACCATAACATGGTACCCAGAAGTACATTTTCTTTTTAAGGAGACACTCGTCTACATCAGATCCCTCAACTTTCAAATGTCAGAGAATATAGGTCATGTCCTGGGAAACCACAAGGATTTTTTTATTTTGATTGGTAAGACCTCAAGGACCAGGTTGGAGTCGGTGACCTTAAGGTTATTCCTCAAGGCTTCTGCCATATCTTCCACCCCCTAGGGTTTCCAGGAACCTAAAGGTATCTTAGTATTTGCATAACCACATCCAAAATGCCCATATAGAGCCTTGACAAAAAATGCCATGTTTTAATATAATTTGAGGAAAAAGATCCGAACCAGAACACATGTCAAACTTTGGAAGCCTTTAACCTTCAAATTATTTAAAGGGTCAAAAAAGAATAAAAACTAAAGAAGCAGAGGACAAAGAAAAAGAAAAATACAAGAGTGGTTAAAAAGCAGAAAGTAGGAAGGAAAAAAAAAGAAATAGAGGAAGAGAAAAAGAAACCCATAGGAAGAAGAATCGGAAAGGGCAAAAAAGCAAACAAAAAAAATGCAGGAAAACAGAAGGAAATACCTGAGTGGCCAGAATGCCACAGATCTTGCCGGCGGTTGGAGGCTGGAAATCCCTCTCTTTACTTCCTTCTCTTTCTTTTCTGCTGTGTTATTTGTACTTCAAAGCTTCTCGTGGGAGATTAACTTTTGTTTGCTATATGATTAATTTTGTTTTCGCAAACTAAAACTCATCAAGAGACTGGTCCTAGATTCCCCGAAAAAACTACACTCAGGTGTGCCTAGGCTGTGCATTGCACCTAGGCTCAAGGTGCAATCTACAGTACGTTTTTTACAACAATGGGCCTTGTTTGATGTGTGACATTCTATTTTCAACAAGATTCTTACTGAATTCTCGTTTCAACGACATTAATCCCTTCTTTTTTCTTCCTGTAACACTTGGGGATTGAGCCAACTCACTTTCTCGTAATCTAGCTAGTTTCACTTCCGTTAATACAAACACATATACTTCATAATGTGAAAGATGTATAACAGTTGTACTGCAAAAGATAAAAACCAAATAAAAACAAACTATCTCAACTATTGCTCAAGGATGTATGTAAACATGTAATTATCATAGCAAGTTGCAATGCATGCCAAAGCAATAAAACAAGCTTTACATAGCTAATACGGGTTGTTTCTAAATCAACAACCCATAAAGGTTTTTTCCGTGCCCCTTCAGCCATGAGCAAGGCAAAAGGCGGGGAGGTCAAGTCGGTGCACTTCTCCAAATATCATGTATAAAATGCATAATATTGTATAAAAGATAGGATACTTCCTACAGCAGTTCTATACTGAGGATCCAATGCAGCATCTATCTCATCAAATAGATAAAATGGAGCAGGATCACACCGCTGAATAGCAAAGATCAGTGTCAATGCAACCACAGTTTTTTGACCCCCAGACAGCTGCTTCATCGACTGTGTCTCCCCTTGCCCAGTGAAAGAAACCTGCCATATGGAGGCTAAGTTTGAAAGAGAACATTTGAAACAGAAAATTTGTAAAAGTTATGAACTAGGGAACTTAAAGGAGATATTCAGGATGGAAGTTCTTTCAGACTACTTGTTAATTAGAAGTTAGCAAAAAGAGCAGGAGCTACACAATGTCAAACAATTTAAGTTACACTCCTCATGTCATAGCATTAGCTAGATATAACTTGCCTTTACTTTCACGCCAATGTATTTTTCAACCCTTCCCTCCATGTCAGTTGGACGAGGTCCATCCTCATCAGGATCATCATCACCTTGATCACCATCCTGTAAATGTCAAAATAAAAAACCTTTTGAAAATGGGAATTTATTATTCTAAATATCAAAATATGCAGCATTGAAAATTTTACACTATTACCAACCTTGCACTTCTATTGACTATCAACAAAACTTTTCAGTAGACAATAGCAGCATTAATATCACAGTCCAATTTAAGAAAGGAAGTTTTTCCTCACACTAAGAAAGACAAGACACTAATTCTAACATGCATGATGCTGCTGTCACGATCAGGCTTTTCTAGGAAATAAGTAGCTGATGAGATTATTGTTCTTCAAATCCTGACCTACATCAGTACCCAGTTAGAAGTTAATAAGGAAGGTTACTTTGTAATTGTCAGTTTATTCAGCTGGAGTAGTTAGGCAATAAATAGTGATTGGTTATTTTGTAATGTTCATGTTGATGGATATGAATGTCTAAACTTTCTCTCGCTGAATTATGTACCCTCTAACTTCTTTCTCAATTTTCTGCTAAATCTCCCGATCTATGTTATTTTTCTCCCTAAATCTCTCCATCTCTTCCTTAATCTTCTTAGTCTCTCTGATTTATGTTCTTCTCTACATTTCAACTGAATTCCCATTGATCTGTTGAAAATATCTAGATTACAACCCTAGGTTGTAACAGCAACCTCCCCCCCGCATCCCAAAAAAATAATAAAAAATAATGAGTTCAACAGTATTGAATACTAGAGTTTGATGAATAATGTGCTAGGGTTAATGAGTAAATGAATCGATATTGATTCATTAGTTAAACTTTATGCTTTTTTTTAATGTTTTCAAGGGTCGTTGCAAGCAATGAAACTACTGAGTGGGAAAGAATTATGCCACCATGAAAGATATTCCTATATGAGCACTCCCGTACACCATGTAACTCCTTACCACACCCTTCTAAGAAGGGTAAAGAACCACGTCATCCCGCATAAACGAGGAAGGGGTAAAAACTTATATTATGTTGACAACTTTTTTCTTTTTTGGATAAAAGAAAGCTTATTAAATGTAAAGAGAAAATTCAGAAGAGAATAGCTCTCCAATCTCTACAAATAACAAAAAAAAATTCTGATAAAGGCACCCATTGCAGAGGCCCACAAAGAAGCAAAGAAAAAGATTGTAATATGCTTAGAATCAAAATTAGATTAGTGGAAATGACAAGAACACCCGTCTATGCTAACCATCAATACAATCATCATAAAGGAGTATTTGACCTTTTAACATCCAGATCGGTGGGTCGTTAAACAATTGAACTCTTAAAGCTATTAAGATGAAAAAAGCAAAACAGCATTGCCATTAGGCACCAACCTAGTCATGATAATGATAATCAAATGTGCCATCACAACAAACAAGTGAAACACTACACTGTAACAGTAAGCAACTACAGAATTGGTTTTGGCAAGAGGAAGGATGGTTAAATGATTTGGCAGTGTAAAATGTTTGCTATTCTCTGGGTATTTAGGCCGAGAGAAATGTTAACAAGATGTGCTTTTTGGCTTCTCTATGGAGCACCACACCGGCAATGGGGCTCTTCGAGGTTCAGCGACTTTTGAAACTCATATGAATTGGAAGTATGTCTTTTGATTGTCTGGTGAGCTTCTTGTCCACCTTGATTTAAATCTCTTCTTTCTAATAGATTTCTTTTATATATATAAATACATAAATAATCAAATAATTGAATATCTAACTCGTACTCTAAGAAAGGATTCAGATTTGAGGATTAAGGTTCATCATATGGGAATTCGGCAGTTTGGCAAATCTCAAAAAATAAGAATTTCAGCGTTAAGTACATAAATACGTATTTAGATATTAAAATTTCAGTACTGGTAAATACTACTACATGATAAAATGTAAGAGAATCCAAGAAATACGAAATTTTGATATACTAATACTATCTAGGAAACTAGGAAATATATACCAAGTAACACCAAAATTTTGATATACTAATACTATCCAGGAATCTAGGATATATATACTAATTTTGTACATGGTATTGGTATCTGAAACTAATATTAATTAGTATAGTATATAGTACTAGTAGTATTTTCAATATTAATCATTAAGAATAACTACATAAGAATCCCCCGCAAAGAACCCAGAAGAATCCATGAATCTAGATTCTGGGACACTGGGATTCGGGGATTTGCCGAACTATAAAAGAATTTTTGCTTCTTAGCTCATACTTGATCAAACAAGCTAAAAAAATACCTTTTTCTTCATCATAACCAAATGACCGTGACCATGTTGCACAAGTTCAGAAAATACTTCTCGAAAATGCTTGGCAACACCTTTGAAGGTACGTTCTATTGATTCATCCTTCCGCTGATCCAGTACTGATATAAGTTCTTTAATTTTCTGCCAAAATTGAACTTGTTATTGTACTTTCAAGCAAATATACCAACTATAGCTCAAAGAGAAAATATCTGCCTGTCGATGTAAGCACCTCATCACCAGCATTCAGTTCTTCTTGTCTTTTCTGTAGTTCTTCTCGTTGATCTGTAAAATTTTGATATTGATCAAGTGCTTTCTTGTTAACATGGCTGAACTGCTGCAGCTGCTCGTTACACTTGTGAAGCATTTTATACAATTCTTTTACGCTCTTCCGCTTGTGCCTGTAATTTTGAGTGAATTAAATTAAATGAATATAATTAGTTAAAACAATCAGTAGATCGCAGGTACAACATAATAACTTCTAAATGACATACCGGAACATATGCCAACATAGGAAAGTGAACATATACACAAAATTTAGTGTAGCATTATATAAGAAGCTTCAAATTAATCAACAATAATATATCAAGCCAACTCAGATGATCGTGGATACTTACTAATTGTATTGGTCACTAATCAACCAACCTCAACCCCCTCAACAGCCACTCTCTCAAAACAAATAGTAAGATAAGCACAAAAAAAGAAAGAAGAAGAATACTTCGCTCTTGCCATGTTCTTCAAGTATTATCTGGTAACGTTGTGTTATGGTAGCTCTTGGCTACATCCCCGTTGAACGATACTATCATTGAGTTTACTCTGACAATTATATCAACGGTTTCAGATTGATAGGGTCATGACTACACCCTTCATGCCATGCTGTTCCGTATTTATGGTTTTGCAATATTAGCTTAGTTGCAAGTCTAGAGATATTTTGTGATAGTCTTCTTTACATTTGTTTTTCCAGTATCTGTTTTTTTCACTTTTTTTTGTTCTGGGTAGCGGACTAGGGGGGGAGGGGTTCGCCCTTAAAAGGTGAAGATTCAATATAAATTTAAATAGAACAAGCAAAAACAATAAAAAACTAAACTTTCACAGTTTTGAAATTAACCACACAAAAAAAGCTATCTTAGTTATGAACCAACTAGGTAAATGTATCATATTAGAATATGGGTTTTCGAGGACCTAACAAAATGCAGGTCGCCATATTTAAATCTTTGTGTACATTAGATACATCATACACCATATACAACTCAAAGCTATGTTTTTCTCCTTCCATGAACTGTCCAGTCAAACTCAATCACTTACTTTAGGACAGTTCTTTCACCTTTCGACACATCTTAGAACTCATACCACACATGCAAAAAAGAAGAGGACAATATGCAAATAAAAAAAATTAGAATCATACAGATAGACAATCATGTTGCACTGAATATGAAACACCATGAGCTAACAATATGATCAAAGTGAAAGTATAGTTTACAAGCAACAATGTAAGGTAGACAAAATAGAAACAGTTATTAATCTGTAACGGATTATATAATTGTAAATCAGAGAAGAGTAGTACGTTTCAAATGCATCTGAAGATAATGGACCCAATTCCCTGATTTTCTTTGAGTACTCTTCTTGTTTGGCAAAAAAGGTATTTCTTTTACTTAATAGATGTTCTAGTTCCTTTGCATCATCCTGAAGCTGCGTCTGATATTGATCTTCAAAGTTCTGCTATCATCAGAGAGCATATTAGCATCAATAACAAACAGAAAAGATTGGACTTGAACCATAAAAGAGGACAACCTTGAGCTTATTTTTCTCATCTTTGATCTTTTTAAGCTTTCTAGTGCGTTCTTCTATGCTTTCAGAAGCTCCTGAGACAGATAAATTTGGTCAAAATACAACTTTGGATACCATATCACAGAAAATTAAGAAGTTAGTTGATGCATTTGAAGATTACTTCTGAGCTGTTGTGTAACATCATCCACTAATAACTTGGCATCCCTCAGTTCTTGCCTCTTCACTTCAGCTTCACTATGTAAGAATTCAGGCTCTGCAGAAAACTTTATTGCTTCCAATTCTTGTTTCCGCCTAACGAGGTTTGTTGACAGATTGGTCTCAAGCTCTTCTTGTCTTGTTTCAGTCTGAATTGAGGATGAACACAAATAATAATATGATTATGTAGCCAAATAATTGTTCTTTACATTTTCATTCAAACAAAAATTCATGAGCAAAACCTCGATACGATTTGTCCTGCAGGAGATCAGCCTCTCTTTCAAATCAGTTATTTCAGGGTTTAATCGTGACAGCGAGTCTTTTTCCTTGGGTGTCAAGTGATCATCAAGTTCTGTACCCATCTCATCCCTTTTCGTAGCCATACTTGCTTTAAGCTGATCAATTTGACTCAGTGTGTTTACAAGCACCTTCCCCTACAAACATATCCAAGGCAGTTAGAACAGTTGGTAACAGAATGCAAATCATAAAAGTAAATAATTGATTGTGAATACCTTTTTCTCAAGGGCTTTAGAATCGGACTGCTTCTGCTTATTAGCATTTGCAATATCCTGCTTAATTTGTTCCAATTCTGATTTATCATGAGACAGCTTAGCATCATTTTTCTGCTGGTCGGAAACAAGTTCATTGATTTTCTGATCTATCTGTGAGAACAATTAAGTGAAAACAAGTGCTAACCGACAACATGGGAAATATTATAATATTCTGGAAAAATAGGATCAGAACAAATGCAGAGGTGGGAATGTCGATCAAAATTCACAAGTACATAATACTACTTCCCTTTTTTCTTTCATGATGTTTGCCATGCTTTAATAGTGAGATAAATTAATGGACATACACAAAACAGAGATGCAACCAGATTACACCTAAAGGTGCAAGCTATCTCAGTTGGAAACTGAAAATGTTGATTGCTGTATCGGAGATTTAAGGACGTATCACACGTATGACGCCTTTATCCAATTAAAGGCTTTCTGGGTAGCGGACTGTACTCCCTCTATACACCACTGAACCATATAAGGAAAGAGGAACATTAAATAAAATAAAACAGTCAATCTTATCATTTACCGGAAGAATAGTTTGTCATATATAACAAATGAGGTAGAAAATCATACTACTTTCTGGAGAAGGCCCTATGAAGGAAGTATTACATAAATGTACCTATATATACATAAGGTTTGGAATAGTTGTTAAAAATAAGCTTTATACGACCACAAAGAAATATATCTTCTTAACTTAAGCAATTACAGGTAGTTCTCCAACCAGCAGCCCCAGTAGCTTCCTTTATCAGAGAAGAAACATAAAACACAAGCAGATGAATGTCTCTACTGAAAAATCATGTCAATAAACCAATGAAAGCGAATGTGCAAACACATGCAAGTACACTGTACAAACACACAGCATGGGATTACTGATTCACTAAGCATTAGTTAAGATCTAGCTTAGAACTTTCCATTGCAAAACTACAAAAAAGTAATATGAGAAAAAGACCCAACATATAAGCATCAAAAGAACAAAAACAAAACTACTAGATATAAATATATATATATATATAAATAGAGAGAGAGAGAGAGAATGGCAACAATTTTTAAGGATATCTTGGAGCTTAAATTTGACTCTCTCTAGTTCATCTTCCTTCTCGTTAATAGACTTTGTATCCTGTCTAATCATATTCATAAACTTCAGCTTGGAGCGCCTATGATCATAAAATCCTCCTGTCATACCACCTTTCTTGCTCACTTGATCACCTGTAACCGGAAAAAGGGAACTTGTTCAAACAGCAGAAAAAGGCTAAATGAGATAAATACAATTAACAAGAAGCAATAATAAAAATACAGTAAACCTTCCAAGGTGATGCAGTCCAGGCCATCAGTGCGTGCAACCCTTGTAGCCACATCCAAATCTCGGCAAATTACTGTTCTAGCAAACACCTAGGTGAACACCAAGCATTCAAATATGAAGAAACCAATAGCAGAATACAAAGGAAGATTTTAAAAAATTCTGCAAATCTTAGGACCGTAATAGTAGCTTTTTACAACTTCATGATGCAAACTGTTAGGAAGAAAACAAAAAAGGCAGACCATAAAGCAAAAGCTCAGAGTAGAAAAGAAAACTAGAGAGGTTATGTAAAAATTAAAACATCCACTGCATTGATACATGAAAAGCAATCTATAACTATTAGTCTACGTAAATTAAAACTTCTGAAAAAACATAGAAATGTGAAAGAAGAAATAAAAGAAATACATAATGCCATCACCAAAATATCTAATAATACAGAAACAAAACACTTCCTTACTCCTACACCCTCAAACCTCCTAAATAAGAACTAATAACATCCACTGCTGTCATTTATCAGGGGGAAAAACAACCCAACGCTATAAATGGTTTCACAAAGATGAACGTGAAAGAGGCTCAATGACTAGATTACTGAATGATAAAGAACTGCAAAGAGAAGAACGCCCTTTCTGAGAGAGAGAGAAGCTTCATCTTAGAAGATGAATTACATATTTACCTGCGGAAGTCAACAAGACAACAACTAAAGACCGATATTAGACAGGCTTACAACTTTCACTAGCATTGTGATTCAGACCTTTGAGCTCATTATGTTTAAAACTTTCAGTAGAATGAATCCAGCAGTATTCTACCGAGGCAATGCACTAAACAATGTTCAACAAGCAGCTCTATGACCATTCCAGTTCCGAAACATAAGCAACATGTTTATGATTCAGATGTGATATGACTGTACCCCAAAGCAATCAAAAGGTCTTTGAAGATATAAATTTCAGAGGTACAAAAAACAATAGCACGGGAACAAACATCATAAACTTCTTGAATTATGGAAGAGTGATCACTGATTCTGCAAGGACTAGACATGAGAACTATGTGAACCTTTGACTAATAATCATTCCATCAAAACAAGCTCTATCTTTTATCTAAAGTCTAAACTACTAAGAAAAGAATATTTCAACTGAAATAAATCATCATCTCATATCTAACCTGTGCAAATGCAGGAGTATAATTAGGGGCGAACTTCAGTTTCTTCAAAAGAGGTATCACATCAGAACTCTGTGGATAAGAAACATGAGGAGCCTTCACCCTGTTCAATGGTATAAATGTAACTCGTCCACCTTTTAGTGAATTAAGATGCCTAATTATTTGGGTAGATATTTCATCATTTTCAACCACCACGTGAAATAAGCTGGCCACATGAAGAAAAAAGGTTACCAACAATACTACAAGCAAAGTATGAAACAGACTTTAGCAGCAGAGCCAGCTGATGACATAACAAAAATGTGATCTTTAACCATCAAGTCCACTTAATACTGCCTGATTACCTGTTTCCAGCAGTAACTTCAATGGCAGTGAAAAATTTTTCATCACAATCAAGCAACTCAAAAATTGGACCAAATACTCCTGAAATTTTATACTCTCTGCATATCCGTCGAACAGAATTCAGTCCTCTTCTGATATCCTGAGAACACAATGTAACCGCAGTGAATAAAAAAAGAACTGCAGAATCAACAAAAAATATACAGAATATCTCTAACTCCAATCCAGTAGATCTGATGCCAGATACAACCCTTATCCAATCTCTAAAGTGAAAGAAGGGATGTGGGCCTTTGTAAGCAAATAAAACCCCGTTTGACAGACTGGTTCCTTTTCTTGGGTAGTAAACAATAAGTTAATTACTACCAAACTACCCAAAAAATAGTTAAATACTTGCCCTTTATCAGTCCCCTGATAGAGTTTCCAAACTTCATGAATATTAGAAGCAAAAAATTAAGCCAAATAAGGCTTTTATTGAGGATCTAAAGCCATATTAACCACCTCAGATCTTAGAACTAATACAGGAGATGAATTACTCACACCAGGAGTAGCATGATCCAGGCTTTTCTCTGCCTTCACAACTTCTGTTTTAAGCCGCTCAATTTCAGAAGAGAGTTCATTTTCTTTACCCCACAAGGACCTGAACCAATTAACGCAATTCATCATACTGCACAGTTCAGATTTGTGAAAATCAGCTTTTTACACAAAAATGTGTTAAAGAAATCATACTTCCTCTCATCATGCAGCTTATCCCTCTGTATCTTGTACAGATTAAAGCCTTCACGATACCGACTTATGAATGATTCTAAAGCTGCTGCATCAGTTTTGCGAGCATTAATGTAGGCATCCTTCTCTTTCAGATCAGTTTTAAGCTTTTCAATTTCATCTTTGAGTTTTTTCTCCTGAGACATACAAAAACGAACTCTGTGATTTAGGAGAAAAGGGAATCATGAGAAAGGAATGAGTGAAACTATAGACTAAGAGCTTGATGCAGATCAATTAAGATCAACCAGAGCTTAGAATCTTGTGAAATTGTTTCAGATAGATGAAGAGTTTATTAAGATTTTTTATAGATAAAAGAACTTATTAAGATATGACAAAGAATACATTTATAACAAGGAGGACAAGAGTACCTCAAAAGTAGAAAAAATAATAAACATCGTCCACTTCTTTAGCAAGTGTAAAAGGACAAAAATAATAAACAATCAAGAAAGAACGTCGTCTACTTCTGTATATATTAGAAATCACTAATGCAACATTCTCTTGAACCCTTAGGTCATGTTTGTTTGCAAAGATTATAGTCCCGGGATTAAATAGTCTTAGTCACGTAATTGTTTTTTATGGGATTATCATAGGATAACTTAAAATAATCCCATGTTATTTTTATTTGTTTTTTGGATTAATTAAAATATTGGATTAAAAAATATCGTTTGGACTATTATACCCTTACCAATAATAACATACTTTATACGTATTTATACATCAAAAAATATAATATTTACTGATACACCCCCACCCCAAAAAAATAATATTTTCTGATTATGTATACAATCCCACCACGCCCACCTCCCACCCCACCCCAACCCAACCCAAAAAAAATAATATTTTTTAATTATGTATACACTTCCACCCCGCCCACCCCCACCCCCACCCACCACCCACCACCCACCCACCACCCACCACCCACCCAAAAATAATATTTATTGATTATGTACACTCGCATCCCCCCAACCCCAAAAAAATAATATTTACTGATTATGTATACACCCCAACCTACCCCTACCCCCCCTCCTACTCCCAACCCACACCCAAACCAAATAATATTTAGTGATTATGTATACACCCTCAAAAAAATAATATTTACTGATTATGTATACAACCCCACCCCACCCCACCCCACCCCCACCCCACAAAAAAAATGATATTTATTTATTATGTATACACTCACCCCCGCCCAGCCCCTAGCCCCCACCCCTAACCCCCAAAAAAAATATTTATTGATTATGTATACACCCCCACTCGCCCACCCCCTTCCCAAAAAAATAATATTCAGTTAGTATATATAAATCTCACCCCCCCCCACCCTGCCGACCCCCCACCCCCAAAAAAAAATTAGTCTTTGTACTAATAAGTTTTAAGTTGTCAGTAATAATAACAGAAATTGCAGAATATTATTGTCATTTTAGAAAAATGTTGAGGTTAATTTTGTCTAATAATTTTTAATCCCAAATGGTAGGGATTATAATATCAAGTAGAACATGGTATTAAATAATCCCACATCTTAAGCTATTTTATAATCTCAAAATTAATAGTCTCAAGCTCAAATTTAAAAACAAACAAGACACTTGAGATTAATAGTTTTATCCCAAGTGTAATCCTTGTAAACAAACATAGCCTTACAGAATTGGCACACTCCTCCAGTGGATTGATTCCCTATTGCTCTCTACCATATGCATACCCAATACAAATCCCGAAAAATAAAAAGCTTAAAAAATAAATTATCTAATATTAAGGAACTAAGTCAACCAAATCTACACCGAACTTAAGATAATCACAAAAATTAAAGCACATATTATCTAAATGAAAAAACCAAAATCTATCAATTGAGTCGGATTGATCCCCGCGGGGGTGGGGGGTGTTGCAATCTATAAACTATAAAATCACACTAAAATGGAGACAAAACGTCAGGATCTCAACTCATGTCAATTTAACGCAAAAAAAGGTAAATCTTCCCCATGTTAGCCAAAGAGACAAACAAAGACCCATGAGAAGGGGTGTAGTTAGAACCTTTTGGATGAGGGGGCAGAGTAACCACAATGAAAGCTTAAAAATATATAGATAAACAAGTAAGACAATTATTGGCAAATCATTAAAAAAAACTCAAAGAATCTTCTTAATGATTACTATGTGAATGGTTTCAAGTTGGATTAAAAAAAAATTATTTGAAAAATAACAAAACACTATAGTGTTATCCATCAAAAGTGATTGAGCAGATGACTTATTTGATTAATTATGTAAGACTGTATGTTTCTCTCACACTTCTTTTTTCTTTTTAGATTGAGGAAGAAGAGAGATACAACAAGGAGGACAAGGAATCTTCTGACAAAATGGGAAGTAGGAAAAAAAAGTATAGTTCTTATGAAGGACAGCCATCCAATCCCTATGGATATTTCAAAAAAGAACACTGCTGAAAGCCCCAAAGGCAGAAGATCAAAGACATGTAATGAAAGACACCCTGCTTCATAATAGGGGAGAAGGTAGATTACTATCATTAAAAATATACTTGCATTACAAATCTTTAGCAATTGTAGTCAAACTTTTGCGCTGTATATTCAAGTTTTTGGAGGAAACACAAAGACCTAGAAATGACTGAAAGAAAAAAGAAAGAAATTTGGCAAGTTGTAACACATTGGTAAATTTAATCCAAAAGTATAAAGTTGACAGTTTCTTGAACAAGTTAGATAACTTACAAACATAGTTAAATTCTATTCTGAACTAGAAAAAGAGAGTTCACACTATGCAAGAACTTTTGTAGGGGCAATAGTGTGCAAGTCAATACACATTCTCATTCGAGCTTGGGTGCACCATTCTCCCTGGAGCTTGGGCACAATGTGACACACACAACCACAAAAGACGCAACTATGTATTTATATATGGTGTCATATTGTAACAATAGTGTATGCTATGAAATAAATTGACAATATATATACCATGAATACACTCTAAAACTGAAGAAAGAATAAAAACAGAGGAAGAAAAAGAGGAGCAGGGGTGTGGGATTAAGAAGACAAATATAAGAAGAAATGGGGGGAAGACAAAACAAAGAAAGAAAGAAAAGTAGGAAAAACAGAGGAAGAATAAAAAAAGGGATAAGAAAAAAGAAAAGAGGAAGAAATACTGGGAAGAAAATAAGAGAAAAAAATATATTATAAATATATAATATTATAAATTAGTAGAAAAGGAAATGAGATTGAAGCTGACAAAAATCAATTCTTAAGAACATTTCCAAAGAAAACTATCCTCCATTAATTAGTTATTTGTGATTGAGTCTAGACTCTAGCAAAGTCCGGCAATAAATTCTTCCTCTTTTGGTTGCCACTGCTTTCTCATTCCAAGCATAATCTTGGGTTAAACAAATTTGTTTAATGTAAAAGATTGAAAAAAAACAACCAATTGATTGCATAATCTGTAATCTCATAAAACATGGAATTTTACATAACATGGCTACCACTAGAAATGATGAAATTAAAGGACTCAGATGTAAAGTTATTTAAATTAGTAACGTAGTCATTAAACTTTAAAAAGCTTTGAAGGTTCATCCCCCCTAGCCCTCCCCCTGTTGGGACCCCCACCCACCTGCTCATGCCCACGCACCATCTATTGAGAATATCCGTTCATCAAGACCTATAGGCCGGATAGCAGCACCACCAATTCTGAAGAGTTTTTTGCTCATTTACTTTTCTATCAAGGATTACTTTTAAAGAGATTATGAATTATAAAAATTAATCAAGATAGAGAATTACCTGCGCTAGATTTGTAGATAGAGCCCTTTCGTACTCATCGATTTCCTTTTGGAGCCATTTGTCACGAGCAGCTTTATTAGCAAAATGGGATGCACGGCCTTGTTTTTGATAAAGAATGCTAAGCCGCTTCTCACGCTCCATTATTCTATATACAAAAAATTAAGTTGATTAGAAATCAGCTAACTAAATAATCTTCACTCTTCCATATAGACAAAAATTTGTTTGGATAAAAACAGAAGTGTACGTACAATATACAAAATATCCATCTCTTACCATATAATTACTCTCTCCATCCCACTTCATAAAACAAAATATCCATAAAAGCATGTCCCAAAAGATGACAAAGTTGCACAATAAATGTTCCCGAGAGGTGTGCACTATGTTAAGCCAATGCATGATAATATGGCATTTTAGAAAATAGATGGTTGCTAAAGGATTGTTAGTTGGTTATCCTTATCAAGAATTGTAGGCAACTGGGTGTTAGTATACTCACGATGCACTTTAGCATAATTGTTCATGTTTATAGTCCCTATATTAGAGAATCCTTATAAATGAAATAAATTAAAAGGGGGGTTTATCCATCCCTATAGACCCTAATCTCTTATAAATCCTAATCTCCCTTGTTGCTTACTTAAGCTAAGTTTGAGCTTTGAGCTTAAACCTCTTTTAAATTTACTTAACAATAAAAGATAGTGGGTCGTCACTTAGTTCTCCAAGACGTACAAGTAAGATGATCATATTTTATTTTATTAGCACATACCACAATACAAGTACTCCACTCCACATTTAAATTTGAATATATGCTACAAATCCAATAAGGGTAAAATTGGAAAGCTAAATTTTTTAATACCTGAAATGCCATTTTATTAAACTTTGTGCCACAACATATTTTATTAAATGCCGGAGGAAATACAAGTTTTTTTGTATCAATAGCAATTATTTTTCTAATTAAAGAATACTGGAATGCGAAGGCTATGCGAAGAAAATAGAAAGTTATCAAGTGCTAAGACAGAAAATAAGGGACAAGTGCTGACAAAAACAAACAGGTACATTCTTACACTAAGATTCAAGATTGCATAAACTACAATGCATTAACGAAGTGCCCCACAGAACATTTCATTCATTCCTTTTTCTTTACAATCTCATTTCTTTGGTACGTCTAGCATATTCCTTTGTCTTGTTTTTTTTTGTGTATGGGGGGGGGGGGGGGGGAATATGGTGCATCTTACATAGGCCCTTGGAACAGTCTGCTCGTGATTACCGACATAATACCTTATCTCGATGGAGACTGACAGGAATCTAATTCAAAAGTGATCTCAAAATAAAGGGAAGTGCTACAGATAAAAATGGCAAGTTGGAATAAGATCACTTCCTGTTACTAGTGTTTGACAGCTTGTATCTTCTGTGTTTTTTTTTACAAGTAACAATGTATACCATCACAGGCACATGTAAAAATGAGTGAATAAGATTTTTGTACAATTGAAATCCTCAAAACATACCCCTCTCGTAATATCCTCCTCCTCTCTGAGTTGCTTGTTATACAATGGCCTGATATTATTAAGCTCCTCTGTGGACTCATGGATTTCTCTCTGCAGAAGCTCAAGTTGTTTCGTTGCATCCTCCTAGATCATGAAATTTTCAGATTAACACATTACAAAGGGATTACATAAAAGGTGGCTTCTAGATGGGTCTATGTTTACCTTTGCTTTTATATTTCCAAATATCTTTTCTTGAAGGTCTTTGTCATCAAGCTCAAGTTGTGTATGCTTTTTAATAGCTTCAGTCCGTTGCTTCTCAACAGATTCTTTCTCTCTGTTTAAGCTTTGAACTTCTTTGGTCAAATCTTTATATGTCTTGTCTAACCCCTTGGCTTCTCATGGGAATCTAGCACTTGGTTATACAGCTTCATTGATGCTTCAGAAATCGTGTTACGAGCCTCGTCTACCTGCATTGATCACATATAGGCAGTAAGTATCACTAAAAGACCGGATGCATTACCTGTCTTGAAAGAATTGACAAAGTAAACTGCTTGTTTTTATAGCAACAGCTATAATATCAGTCACAATAATGCCAAATGCAATATTTTATGTCTTTCATGACAAAAACCAAACAAAACAATTCTACCACCTGGTGAGTTAAGGCAAAACCACAAATCTGTTATTAAGCACTATCCAGAGAAGCACTAAAAAAACTAGCACCATTTCATTAAAATCCTTAGATACAATTATACAAAAGATAGCAGTGGTGGAGCAATGCATTGCATGGTCAACAAAATTCTAAATTCTTTGAGCATTTCAAACTTTTTTAATCTCCCTATTTGACCGTTAACTTTAGTGGAAAGGAAGCATGCATCTTTTACTAAATAAAGATCATGGTGTTTGTCTCTAGGAAACGACATAACATTCAAGTGAACATAAACAGAAGGTGGTATTAAAATAATTTACATACCAATTAAGATAACAATGATTATTCCAAGGGAAAATGCAAATAACAAGAAGAAACAGAACGGTAAAAAGAATCAACAAAGAAGAGTCTTCCCAAGAAACCTTCAAAGATTTCTTCCCCCCCCCCCCCAACACACACACACACAAAAAAGTTGGCTGAGCACATAGGGGCCTGATTTGTCACAGCAAGGAGAACATCAAACAAAAATCCTTCCCCATAAAATAGCTTAGAAGTTGCTACACTGAAACTCTAATATAACTGACCTCCACTACTTTCTGCCTTGCATCATGAAGTTCTTTGTCATAAATGGTGTATTCTAGAGATTTTCTTTGCTTGTCAAGCTGCTGATATTTTTTCAGCTCCGCCTTCTCTTCGTCCAGCTCTCTTAATCTCTCATCCAAGTATTGAACAACTTGGATAATCTGGTTCCTCTTATTACCTGATTAAGAAAACAGATCTGTAAGAAAGAAAGGATACACTCCATGGAGGAAGCAACTAACTCGATGGTGACAACTTGCCAGTTTCTTGCATAATTTTCAGACTTTCACGACGTCTTTCTTCATAAACTCGCGTACCACCAATTTCTTTCAATAGATCCAGCCGCTCTGAATCTTTCATTAGTGTTAATGACGCTATCTATTAAACCATCCAAAAGTGTGAGGTCAGATTCAAACAGTATATGGATAAATAAGAGAAAAATAAGCTTCATACTTTCCCCTGCTGCACGACATAGTAAGGATTGGAGCGAGAGGAACCCAGCACTTTCCAGTAAATTCATAACTTCTGTTTTCCTGGAAATTCATATTTACCTTATTAAACTTGTGGTGCGTGAAAAAAAAAGGAATTAGCATACTATTAAATGTTTGATTTTAATGTCTAATATCAGTACTCACGTGATATGCTTCCATCCAAAAAATACTCATCCTTTTTCAGACCAATTGTTCTCCGCAAGCGTACTTCCTCCTTGTCAACCTGTCAAAGATATAAAATGATGGCCAAAAGAACTTAACAAAAGAAATGTTCCAAGAGAAGGATGTCCAGCTATAAGTGATTCGTGACAAAGAACCTTGAATTACTTTTGCAATAAAGTACTGCTAAGTGAAACTATTGCAACAATTTCTACTTAAATATTTATGTGATTAAATGATTGCATTATACATATGCAAAAGATAGCTTCTATTTTTTGCATACCACACCATAGTGCCTATTTAATTACATGAATATTAAAATTAAAGCTGAACACTGAACTAAACTATCTTAAATATGTTCCAGCACACCAATCTCTTATTCTCTTTTTATTAGACAAAATAATATATTTTATAAAGGAAAAAAGGAGATGATAAATGTCCTCCAAATCAAACAAGCAAAGAGTTAAAAATGTTCTTTAAAAAATGCCTCTAGAAAGGGCATCCCACAAATCCCTACAAATATCATACAGACCCCCAAAAAAAAACACAAAACACAAAAGGCGACCAATGTGAAGGCCCACAAAAACAACAAAAAAGATGTAAATGAAAGGCAAAGAACAATCATTTCCTCTTAGACCAAATCCCAATGAATTGAAAAACAACCACAAATACAATCTAGCTTCCTAATAAGTGCCCCTCTGTGAGCTTCTGTAAGACGCATAGACACCATAAAATGGACAACCCAAATCTACCTCACGCATCACTATAAAATGACACTCCATCTTTCAAACTACAGAGCATTGAAGAAACTGATGAGAAACAACTCACTAACTGAATACACAACGCAGAAATATTTGAAGACAAGGAGTTGGTGCAGAGTGCCAACTATCCATATTATATCATGGATTGTCAGTATTAATTAACAAATGTCAACATTTGATTCCCAGAATGTAGGTAGTAGATCAGGCCAACAGGGTTGAACAAAAATCTATATTATATAAAATCTATACCATCTATATTCTGTGCTATTGCCAACAATTCAATGGTTGAAGTTTCAAGGACCAGTTAAGACCAGAACGATTAACTCAATGAGGTGTTCCACTATTTATCTTTCTTTCCATACGCAGAGTACTAAATCAATCCAAAAAATAAGAATTGTTTTACAAAGATGTCAACAGTAGCACGTTACAGACTAAATCCCACCAAAAGAAAACTAATAATACCCTAGAATTGACTGTACTCACTTTAAAGCAGTGTCACACTTAATAGGTAAAAATCACCATGTAAATTATTAAGCAACTTATGGTTCTTTATTTATACGTGCACACCCTTTCCACAGAACATTTCTTCCCAATGTCCGAAAACAATAACTGTTGTCATAACAGCATTTGTTGAATGGTCAAGATCATTAATAGG
The DNA here is from genome assembly GCA_020205505.1 of Panax japonicus. Lineage (NCBI taxonomy): Eukaryota > Viridiplantae > Streptophyta > Magnoliopsida > Apiales > Araliaceae > Panax > Panax japonicus. The sequence goes on from CM035110.1 coordinate 74,705,514, forward strand.
GACAATGCGTACAATTCCATGAAATTTCCAAATCAAAACTATACGACAAAATTGAAGACAGACGCCTTTATTGATAGCAAACTATAAGAATATGGCTTACACATAGTCTTGCTAGGACCCCAAGCAAGACTATTAAATGTATAAACTTTATAATTGTATGAGTGTTGGGAACTATGTTTTTGGTTGTAGGGAGTCACTTTAACAGTTCAATTGATTCTTTTCCCCTTTTTCTGGCCTCTTCACTTTTCTTCCTTTTTTACAAGTAAAAATGTAATAAATAAAAACACCAAAAGAGGATTGTGCCATGCACACAAGAAGATACAAAGCAAAGGGTTTGTGCATATAAGATAACAACTCCAAAAAAATAGACCACAACAAAAGTGGTCCATGAGTTCACAAAGAAAATAATCACAACCGGCTCTCAAAGGCAAACTCTCCCAGAAAATTGACAAACAAGATACGATAGATCCAGAAAAACATTCTTCAACCAAAAAAGTCAAAAAAAAGGAGCAGAGTATGCACAATTGGTCTTTCCTTTCCCCTGAAAACATCTAAAATTGCTCTCTCCAAATAGCTCAGCACACATAATTAAGAATCACTGCCCACCACCTACACATGTCCCTACCAACCTTGACAACACCTCACAATGCAGCAGCTCATTCCAGCCCCACAAGATAAAACATTAAGCCCCCTAAATCCCACCAAAAATGATAAACAGATCGGTATTACAGCTCCAATACCGATCTCTTTATCACCCACTTCTTACTCATTATTTTTATTAAAACAAATTTTTTATCTTAAAAATAATATGCATTTGTTAACTTCGAAACAGGCTATTGTTGTTTCCACCAATGTAATTCAACAAAAACCTCTGAGCAGAGTACAAGCATGCTGATTAACTATGACAAAGTAGGAGATCAACCCTTTGGGTAGAATCTTCTTTGAATTCAATTTCCGTGAAATTCATACGAAGT